>BLSH010324393.1:122264-140960 GCA_018402905.1 Glandirana rugosa | reverse complement strand
GAGATGACGACGACGGAGACGGAGAAGGAGGTGGAGATGTCACTGTCACAGTGGACGGTGGGTCGTTTGTCTGCTATACTGTCGTTGCGATGGTACAGGCGGTGGCAGGGGTTCGTAAAGGTGTACCAGGGTACCTACGAATGTCGACAGGTGGGGGGTTTGTGACCTCTCTTTCTCCTTTATGGGGGGATGGGTGGGTACTAGTGACCGGGACTTAAGGTCGTAAAGTTTTAAGGACCGGAAACTTTACGACAGTAAGGCAAACCACCTGTACCTGTCAAAGTTTTTGGACCATGTATCAGTGGTTATGTGGACCTTGCCACAGATGGTGTTGCGCAGTGCACACTTGATCTTGTCCCCGACTTGTTTGTGCAGGGAAGGGATGGATCGCCTGGAAAAGTAGTGGCGGCTGGGAACCACATACTGTGGGACAGCCACCGGCATCAGGTTTTTGAAACTGTCCATGTCCACCAAACGGAATGACAGCATTTCAAAGGCCAGGAATTTTGAAATGCTGGAATTCAGGGCCAGTGATCATGGGTGGGTAGGGGGGTATTTCCTCTTTCTCTCCAGTGTTTGGGGGGTGGACAGCTGTAAGCATCCATGGGACCATGTGGAAATGCTTGGGGACGGTGGCGGACATGGTAGCGTTGCTGTCATATCGTCTGTTTGCTGGGTGGCAGGTGACACTGTCACTGTAGAGGTGGAGGAAGAGGCAGAGGCAGCAGCAGTAGAGGAAGCAGGAGGAGGCCAAGACCTTTCTTGGATTTTGAGGTAATTATTCCAATGCAGCTTGTGCCTTGAATTTAGATGCCTGGTCATGGGGGCCCCGGCTCAGGCTATCATTGCACAGCTTGCAAACCACTCGTGTCTTGTCGTCAGCACATTGTCTGAAGAACTGCCACGCGGGGGAACACCTTTGAGCTGCCTTTGGTGTGCTAGGTCCCTGGGTGCGGTGGGTAGTAGCAGGCCTACTGTCTAGGGGACGCTCGCTCCCTTTTGCAACCTGCTTCCTCTTTTGCTGTGCTGGTGCCTCTGTGCGACCACCACAACTTCCTCCAAACTGCACATGTCACTCGCATGACCCTCATTCCATGTGGGGTCTAGGACCTCATCATCCTCCACATCATCTTCCACCCACCCTTCACCACTGCCCTCCTTGTCAGTGTGCACACTGAGGCAAGCTGCAGCAGTTGGCACCTGTGTTTCGTCATCATCAGAGATGTGCTGCGCTGATGTTTCCATGTCCTCATCCTGCAACAGAAGTGTCAATGTCTTCCACTTCTGGGGCAGCGCTATATGGATGGCCCACCGAAAGCACACCAGGAGAGTCATCAAAAAGCATAAGAGTCTCTTGCGGGACTTGGGGCTCAGACTGCTTGGCTAATTTACAAGGGGCTGAGGTGAAAGACAGATGGCCATGGGGTTCAGGTGCCAACTCTGAGCTTTCATCAAGGGACTGGGAGGGAGACAATGTGAAGGAACTGGAGGCATTTCCAGCCACCCAATCTGCTATCGCCTGTACTTGTTCTGGCCTCACCAATCGTTGAGGGGCATTCTGGCCTACCATATACCGGTGAAGGTTCTGTTGGCTACCCGAGGAAGATGTTTCCCTTGTGCGTGTAGCTGGCACACCTCGACCACGTCCTCTCCTTCCAACAGGAGGTTCACCAACACCACCAACACCAGCAGCACCAGCATCACCAGCAGCACCATGACCACGTCCCTTATTTGCTCTCCTCATTGTGCCCGCAAATGTACTATGTAGCCCTATTTAAGTATTTATTAATACCAATTTTTTTTTTAAAACACCAACGTAGACGGACTTTTTATTTTGGTGCAAGAAATGCACCGCTTACACCAACAGCTAGAACCTCTCCCTTTAGAACTAGGAGATGATTTTTGAACAATAATCTGTCCCTCTAAGCAACAGCTGGAACCTGGCCCTATAGGAGTAGCCGATGATTTTTGAACGATAATCTGTCACTTACAGCAACAGCTAGAACCTCTCCCTTTAGAACTAGGAGATGATTTTTGAACAAGAATCTGTCCCTTACAGCAACAGCTAGAACCTGGCCCTATAGGAGTAGCCAATGATTTTTGAACAATAATCTGTCACTTACAGCAACAGCTAGAACCTCTCTCTTTAGAACTAGGAGATAATTTTTGAACAATAATCTGTCCCTCTAAACAACAGCGAGCATGTGACTGCAGCATCAAGTGATTCCAGCTTATAAAGAGGCTGGGTCACATGATGCACTGGCCATTCACAGCCATGCCATTAGTAGGCATGGCTGTGATTGCTTCTAAGGGCAAACCAATGAAACGCTTGTTGATTGGCTGCCCTGCAGCTATTCAACATGCGTGATCAACTACCAGAACCCAGAACCCAAACGTTTTTTGAAATGTCCAGGTTCGGGTCCCGGTCCCGGACACCCCAAAGTTCGGTACGGACCCGAACGTTACAGTCCGGGTTCGCTCAACTCTATTTGTTAGCGCTGCACTATTGATATATATTTTCACTTGTCCAATTTGGGAAGATTGTTGTGCTGGCAGCTATTTTTGGTTAAGTTTCTAGGTAGCGCAGTCATTTTTTCTTTCTTTTGCACCTATTGTTTCCCTTTTGTTATTGCAGCTTCCAATTTTAGTCACTATGGATGTGTTTACATTTAGATCTGCACGTACGGTGAATACGGAAGGGGTCTTTTCAGCAACTGACTCTGATTCCGAATTGAGCGGTCCTTTTTTAAGGTTAAAGAACCTTATGACCTCAGAATTGCACTTGGAATGGGACATAGCATTCCTTGAGCATTATTTGAGTGAACAGATGGTTCCTCGAGGTCGGAGATGGGACGTCCATCCCCAGCAGGGTGATATGGACACAGACGTATGGTTTAAATATTTTAACGAAGCTGGAATTAAATTTGTGAGCTTTTTAACGGATAGGAAACGTTGTAGACTTACCATTATTAATAAGGAAATTGAGGACCTCCAAGCTAAACTGCAACCATTGGGGGGGACTGCTGAGTATATGTCATTATCTAATACCCTTAAGAACTTTCTGGTTAAAGAAGAATCTGACCAGAAAGTTAAGAAGCATAAGAAATATGTCAGGGATATTAATGACTATAAAAACAAATGTGTGTTCTCGTGGCAAAAGAGTTCTGAACCTGCCGTGGTGACGGAGGGGATGGAGGTGTCTGTTCCTCCACTTCCTCCACAGAGCAGCGCAGTGGTGGGTGATCCCCCCGCCCTCCCCTGCGAGTGCTACCACTAAGCCCAAATTAAAACCAGACTCTGCTAACATGTATAGGGGCCCTGGGAATGGTAGAGGTATGTCTACCCACCACCCAAGGACCAACACACTCAATAACAGAGGGAGAGGTCAACATAGGGGTAGCGGTTACCTTACCCTACCCTAACCACCCTGGTAGGTCCAACGAAGTATATAATATGTCTTATTCTAGGGAAAGGGAATATAGATCCCCGCCCCGCTACAGGGATAGAGAGTCCCCCTATAGACAGCAGATATATGATTATGATTACAGACCTACCAGATCACCGATCTCTACCCATAATAGGTTTGACCCATTGAGGGATTATGGAGCTAGATCACGTTTAGATGTTTCTGAGGAGTTAAATAATTTGCCTTACAATTACAATGAAAGAAGGCCGAATTTAACATGAGACTGGGGTTTTCCCAGAGGAGGGCCTCACTCCGATGGAGGCGGAAACGTAAGAGAGGGACCAGAGGGGGGAGGAGAGGTCAAAGGAAAAAGGCCAAGGACCAAGTAGGCCAAGTCATCTTCAACCTAAGTCAGGCTACACTCTCTGAAAATGAGAAAGTTGTACTTGATAAAGGGTTGAAGTTCGTCCCAACTAGACATTTGAACAAGTTTAACACCTTTATAGACGTTCAAAAATTTATACGAAAAGTAAATATACAGAGGTATCTGTTGTCTAATCCTACTAGAACCATTGTTTCAAACCCCCATGATAGGGTGGTTCACTCGGCCCTCTCCAACCCCTCACTCTTTGCACTGGCAGTTAAAATGTTTAAGGAACTGGTGTTGAAAGATCTTGATAATATTAGACCCAAACCTAAAAGAACTCATGGACAGATAGAAGCTGGCTTAAAGAGCCTGTGTGAAAGGAAAGACCTCATTATTCGTCCTGCGGATAAAGGAGGTGGCATTGTTGTCATGGACAAAATCACATATCATGCGGAAATGTTGAACATCCTTGGTGACACTGATACCTACCTCCCCCTCCCTAGTGACCCGACCTCTAAATTTAAAAAGGAGTTAATATCCATTTTAGATAAGGGTGTCAATCAGAACATCTTGAATAAGACGGAAAGAGCATATCTACTCCCCTTGGCACCCCGTATTCCAAGATGCATAAAGACCCCATTAACCCACCCGGTCGGCCAATGGTTAGTGGGATCGATTCTCTCACTTCCCGTATTGGCCATTACATTGATGGTTATTTACAACCCCTGCTTATTTAAAAGACACTAAAGCTACACTTAAGTTACTAGAGAGAGTGAGGGTGACAGAGGATACCTGGATGGCCACAGCAGATGTGGCATCCCTGTATTTGAACATCCCACTTCAACTAGGTTTACAGGCAGCCAAACATTATCTGGCTAAGGATGGCTCATTACTCCCTGCACAGCAGGCGTTTATACTGGAACTATTAAGATTTGCCATGGTACACAACTACATTTGGTATGATGGCATCTTTTATTTATAGGTTAAAGGTGTGGCCATGGGGGCAAAATTTGCCCCTAGTTTGGCCAACCTTTTTATTGCCAAATGGGAGGAGGACGTCGTCTATGCTCTGGGTAGACCAGAGCTGGCCCTATGGGCTAGATACATTGGCGACGTCCTCCTCCTATGGCATGGCTCGAGGGAAGCCCTGGTAGACTTCTTTAATGATAACACCAGAGGTATTTCCCTTTCCCTTACCAACAGTCAGACTAACCTGGTATTTCTAGACCTTTCAATCTTTGTCCAAGGTGGTGTTATTAGCACCAGAAGGCACTTCAAGGTGACAGACCGAAATGGTTATTAATGCTTTTATTAATCAAGCTTAGTCCCATTCTATTTTGTTATCATCCCAGTTCCATTCTGTATATGTGAGTTAATTAAGAAGGTGCTTAGATGTTAGTTGTGAAATAGATCTGGTTCATTTTAATGTCATGGGAGGTTAGTCATCTCGTAACTATGTTTACATAATTTTATATTTGGGTCTATGTATTTATTTTTTATATAAATTTTATTTCTTATATACTGATTATTGTACTGTATTAGATATTTTTTACATGTTTGTCACTTCCGGATCTTTTTTTCCCATTTTTTTTCCGGTTTTTCTCCCCATTTTTTCTTCATTTTTTCCTTCCCCATGCCTGAGATCGAATTATTAGGTCTTAGATTGTTGTCATATTTCCATCTCCCATTTTCTACGTAGGACACATAAAGCTCTATCATTGGATGCTTTCTAATACCGGATGTGTTGTGTCCTCGAGCCGAGATATATATATGTCATTTCCGTTTCCTGGCATCGCAGATTACGGATGTTGACAGGGGAAGTTGATGTATGGTGGTGACTCGGAGGGCCTTATGGCGTCACTTCCTAGTTCCTAGCACCATCTCGGGTCGATAGCGTAAGCTGTCAGCGGCATTACGTCACTTCCGCATTCAATGTATGTGGCGGAAGTGACCCACGAATGGAACAAGCTGACGTTCGGTTTCTTCATTTGTATGATCCTGTTGAACAGTTAACTTGGATGGAAGCATGAGGTATCTGCTTATTCAGGTTTAACAGGTATGATTTGGAATGGTACATAAATGCTGATTATTGTGGCGTGCCCCGGAAGTGACATCTGAGCTATTACTAGGCATCTCACATGGAGGCCCCGCCCAGAGAGCTGACCAATGACTGGCCGTAGCTGGCATAACGGAAGTGAGACTTGGAGCTCACGCCATGGGAGGTGTTTGGGTGGAGCCTTCATGATGAGTGGTGGTAGTCATTTATAAATATAGCGCGATGAGAGCAGGTTGCTCATACCCCTGTTGAAGTCCTGGCGGACAAAACGCATCGGATGAGGCAGGCCTGCTCGTCTAGCATCGCGCTTTTACCTATTGAGAATGGAATTCCATATCGCTTGTGACTCGTTTTAATCACGTAAGTGTGATTCTTTTTATTAAATTATACTGGTTAACAGAATTACACTATGTAGCACCTTTATTCCTACTGAGGTTTATTGTGACCACATTTTGGATCCACTTCTCCGGTATCGGAACTCTCTGGTGTACATGCTTATATGGTCCTGGAAAGCAACCACTGTAGCGGATGGGGTGCCAGTATCCGTTTATTGAAGTCCATTTGAAGTTCCCTTGATGATTATAATCCTATGCGCATATGTCCTATCATGGTAAGAGTACCTTATAAGGCTCACATTGCATGCTATCTACACACCCTCTCTTCTATGTCTATTGACAGACCACATTTGAACTTTTTTCATTTTTATTTTTCCTCACGGATTATTGATATATGTAATTTCTATTGAAAGACTTTATTTGTACTGTTTTTCCTGTTTTTTCACGGAATAATTTCACATGTGGATATATGTATCCTTGTAACATGGAGCAATTCCTTGATGTTTTGTTAGCGCTGCACTATTGATATATATTTTCACTTGTCCAATTTGTGAAGATTGTTGTGCTGGCAGCTTTTTTTGGTTTAGTTTTTAGGTAGCGCAGTAATTTTTTCTTTCTTTTGGTATATCTGTTCTGGCTTTCGCCATCCTGGTTGTCTGACCCTGTAGTTCACCTCACTCACTTGTTCAATTATCTCATAAGGGCCCTGCCATTTGGCCAGGAATTTGCTTTCGACCCTAGGGATTAGTACCAACACCCTATCCCCCGGTGAAAAAGTACGGGTCTTGGCCTTGCGGTTATACACCCTTTGCTGTGCTAACTGCACTTGGGCCAAGTGTTCCTTGACGATTGGCATTACTTGTGCAATTCTATCTTGCATTAGAGCAACATGCTCAATCACTCTCCAGTGGGGAGAACTCTCACTTTCCCAAGTTTCCTTGGCGATATCCAACAGCCCTCTTGGGTGTCTCCCACTCGAAGGACGAGAACCCGGTAGAGAATTGTGGTAATTCCCGAATAGCAAACATCAAGTAGGGTATTAAACAGTCCCAATCCTTTCCATCTCGATCCACCACCTTTTTTAACATTTGTTTTAGGGTTTTGTTGAACCTTTCAACCAACCCATCTGTTTGAGGGTGATACACGGATGTACGTAATTGTGTCACTTTAAACAACTTGCACAACTCTTTCATTACCCTGGACATAAATGGGGTACCCTGGTCTGTAAGCAATTCCTTACAAATACCCACACGGCTGAAGACCAGAAATAGCTCTTTGGCTATCATCTTGGCGGAGGTATTTTTATGAGGGATCGGCATAGCGGGTGGCATAGTCCATTATGACCAAAATGTACTGATGCCCCCTAGCGGACTTCAGTATCGGACCAACCAAATCCATTGCAATCCTCTCAAAGGGAACCTCAATGATGGTGAGAGGTACCAGTGGGTTACGGAAATGTGACAAAGGTGCCGACTTCTGACACACAGGGCAGGAGGAACAATAATTTTCTATTTCCTTCATGACTCCAGGCCAATAGAACCTTTGCATTACTCTCTCTTTGGTTTTCTCTGCCCCCAAATGACCTCCCAAAATGTGCTCATGGGCTAATTCCAATACCAACTTCCTATAGGGTTTGGGTACCACAAGTTGCTCAATGGTTTCATCCGCCTTTTGGGCAACCCAATACAATAGATCCCTTTCCACCATAAAGTATGGGTAACTGCAAGAGTGATCTGGGTTCACTAATTCACTATCTATCTTTACCACATTTTCTCGTGCCTTTATCAGGGTGGGGTCTTTTACCTGTTCTGTGGCAAAATTTTCCCTGTGAACCTCTAAATCAGAGAACTCTACAGACGACATGTTTTTGTCTGAAGATGTTGGTTCCTCCCCAGTTTCCCGAGTCTCTCCTGCCAACACAGACAAGGGAAAATCTGGAGGGGTCTCACCATTCTCAGAGGATACCTGGGATTCCTCTTCCTGGCCCCTAGGGGCCTCTGTGGGGGGTTCAGGACCATCCCAGAGTTCACAGAATTTTGGAAAATCCCTCCCCACAATAGTATCATGTGGTAAGTGAGGCACCAACCCCACCTGATGAGTTATATTACCTTTGGGGGTCTCAAAAACCACTTTAGCAAGAGGATACTCTCTGGTGTACACAAATAACAGCCACCTTGTTATTCCTAGAGACCTCTGTAGTAACTAATTCAGCTTTGATCAATGTCACCAGACTACCTGAATCTAGCAACACAACATTTTTATCATTAATACACATTTTGCATAAATGTTTTTCAGTTCCCCGAGTGGCAGAGCATGCAACTGTTGAAAACAGCGACTGACGTCTGTCTCTTAGTCACATTCCATAGGCTCATCCACAGCTGGGCAATTGGCTGTAATATGCCCCTCTTGCCGGCAACGATAACAAATAAACTTTTTCGCTGCTTCTTGCGACTTTGACTGCGTTCGCCCTACATTATGCAAACTTCCCGCCCTCTCACTCTCTCCACCCTTACCCCTTGAAGTCATCTTACCCGCCGCTGGGGATGGTGTGGTCTTAGGGTAGAAAGTCCGTGAGTCCCTGGGAGGGGCAGTCAGGTTCTCTGTAGCCAAGTACCTCTCTACCAGATCCACAAGCTTGTCGGCCATATCCGGGTTTCCATCGGTTTACCCACTTTTGGATAGCAGTAGGTAAAGACCTCAGGAACTGATCCATTACCACAATCTTTGGTGCTGTCAGAGTTTCAGGTTGCAGCCACTACCTGCCCAGGTGAATGAGATCATACATTTGCGAACTGGGGGGCTTTTCAAGTTGGAAAGTCCAGTTATGCACACGCTGAGCCCGGACAGCCAGGTTGAAACCCAGCCGTGCCAATATTTCTGTTTTTAGCACAACATAGTCTTTTGCTTTGTCCGGCTCTAAGTCATAATACGCTTTCTGCGATTACCCAGCTAATAGAGGAGCCACCAATCCAGCCCACTGTTCCTTAGGCCTTAGTTCCTTCTCTCTCAGCAGTCCTTTCAAATGTGGTCAGAAACACTTCAGGGTCATCCTCTCCAGTCATTTTTGGAAATACACAGCTCACACAAAATTATGGTGTATTACTGGAACCACTTGCCTCACTGGTCTACGGACGATGTTGTGTTATGGCATCCATTTGCTGTTGAAGTCTCTACTCTTGCTTCTGCGACAGCTCAATTAAGCAGGCCTCAGATTGTTGCTGGGCTCGTTGCTGTGCTTCCATATTTTGCTGGTGAGCTCGCTGCTGCGCTTCCATACTTTGCTGGAGAGCTCGCTGCTGATTAGCGTTTGCTTGTTGTAGACTAGCATACATTTGTTGCACACTAGCATTAGTTTGTTGCTGATTAGTATTTCTTTGTTGCTGATTAGCATTCGCTACAGCAAGCTGTCTCAGTATTTCTTCCATGCTGGCCTTTCACACAATAAAAACTGCCCCTGGCTTCCTCCACCACTGTAAGGGAGTTAGCTCGGCAGCGGGTGTGTTTGACCCCCTGGAAGGGTACACTACACAATTTAGGCACAGCGAGACAGCAGTTTCAGATGAAAACAAAAGGTAGTTTATTCTCACTAGATACAATGTGGAAAACAGCAAAACAAAAGCAAACAACAAAATAAATCCTAGGCCACTTGGCCACTGACTACACAATAGGTTTCCCTGACTGTCAGCTGGGTACAGCCTACCGCTGTACCTAGCTCCTATCTCTCACTGTACAGTCAGCCACACAGGCTTCTTACCAGACAAGCTGTTACACTCCCCTGTCTGTTGACCTGACACAGAACCTGGTTCCAGGGTGGAGCACTCACCTATGCTTGCTGGGAGTTTATGTAGAGGTCTTAATGAGCCAGCTCAACCCAGCTGGACTCGTTACCTCTACCCCTGCAAGACTCAGCACTCCCCCTAGTAGTATAAGTCTGTATACACTTTGAATCTTGGGCAGATGTACCTGCCATCCTGCACGCAACCAGGCGTCTTTACCTGCCGGCTGTCACAATAAATATATAGTGAAAAGTGGTGGTGGCAGACATGGTGCATCCTCTGCAGGCGAGTCACGTTTGTCCTTTTTTTTTCTGCTGTTGGCTGTGCTATTCAGCCACAACATGCAGAAGAGTTGGTGGAGTGGATAACAAAGCCATCCTCATCCTCTGTCACCCAGGCTCCTACAAGTTTGCCTTTCAACGCATCTGGCAAAGTGGCCTATTCCACTGGATCCTTGTCCACTGTTACTTCATCTGTAGACCCACGATCATGCACGGAGTCACCAGAATTATTCAACCATAGTGTCGGTTACATGCTGGTGAAGGATGCGCAGCAATTTGAAGGCTCTGATGTTTGTTCCCAGGTTGAGGAAGGGAGAAGCGTGAGCCTAGAGACAGGGGGTACCACAGAAGCACAAGAAACATTCTGCCAAGTTTGCTCCAGTGACAAGGAGGGAGGGGATGATGAGGACACAGACTGTACTTGGGTGCCTGAGAGAAGAGAGGAGGAAAATGAGGAGGAGGAGGAGGCACAACTCTAATGAGGCAGGATGTCCTCCAGGGGCCAGCTTAAGGGCAGCCACCCAATTCCATCAGACCACAAAGCTCCACAGGTGCAGGGCGCTGCTGGCTCCCCGCGGACTTTCAAAAGTTCTTTGGTGTGGGCATTTCTCAACACTTGTGCAGTAGATCGCACCGTTGCCATTTGCAACCTATGTCTGCAGCGAGTCAAGCGCAGCCAGAACTCCACCCACTTGGGCACTACTGTCTTGACAAGTCATATGACAATCAGACATGCAGTCCATTGGCAACAGCACCTGAAAAACCCACACCAGAAAACAAGCCACACTTTCCTTGCTACTCATCTGGGATCTCAACCCCTTCTATACCTCCAGTCCTCTCCAAAACCTGCCCTGAGAGGATTGAAGGTCTAGCAATGTGTGCCACAAGTACTTGCAGACAATCTGCTAGCAGTACACCACCAGGTGAATTCAGCAGTCAAATATCCCTACCCCAGTTGCTGAACTGTAAAAGAAATACTGTCCCAGCCATCCACATGCTCAGCGTCTTAATGCTAGCTTGGCCAAATTGCTAGCACTCCAAATGCTGAGTTTTCAGCTGGTAGACACTGCCCCTTTCATGAATTTGTGGAATGTGCTGTCCCACAGTGGTAGGTTCCCAAAAGAAATTTCTTTTCACATAAGGCCATTCCAGCTCTCTACCATCATGTGGAAGGCAATGTTTTGGCCTCCTTAGACAGAGCGGTCAGCAGCAGGGTTCATATTACTGCTGACTCATGGTCCAGCAGGCACGGTCAGGGATGTTACCTTTCCTTCACAGCACACTGGATAGCTGGTGGTGATTTTGCCACATCTGCCTCCTCCACCCCCTCCTCTTCTTCTACCTCTGTGGCCTCTTCTGCAGAATTGTCCTCTGAACTTGCAGTGCTCCCTAAGCATTCAAGGGGCTACGCAAGCAGTCAGGCTAAAAGATGCCATGAGGTGCTTGAGTTAGTCTGTCTTGGGGACAAGAGCCACACTGGGACAGAGATTCTGTCAGCTCTGTGGAGGCAGGCTCAGAGGTGGTTGACACCACGGCAGCTTGGAATCATGGACAGGCACTTGAGGCAGAATAGCGGGAGGAAGAGGAGGACTTCCTTTTCTCTCAAGGCCCCCTTTACGCAGATAGCATTCCTGCGGAGCTGCCAAACACACAGGAGGAGGAGGAGGATTATTGTGTCAGCATGGATGTTGAGGATAACACTCAGCAGTCTTCGAGGGATCATGATTTTCAGTCTCCAGGAACTCAAGGAGTTGTACGTGGCTGGGAAGAGGTAGTTCCTGATAATGTCATTCTCAGTGACCCAGAGGACACTCATGCCTCATCAAACTTACGCTGCATGGGCTCTCTGATTCTGAAAGGCCTGCGAAAAGACCCTAGGATTTGTGGTATCAAGGAGAGGGATCATTACTGGCTGGCAACCCTTCTTGATCCACGTTACAAGGGTAAAGTTGCAGAGCTCATCCGGACTGCGCAGAGGGAGCAGAGGATGAAACATCTTCAGGATAATTCGAAGAAAAGTTTGTGCAATACCATTCCAGACTACCATGTCCTGGTGCTGGACAACGTGTTTCTGAAGCTTTGGTCATTCAGAGGCATAGCGATGCCTTTAAAAAAATTTTCAGTCCTCAGCACCCAGGCCAGATAGGTTCAAGCAACCATCGTCAGCTTCTGCATTATATGGGGCAGGAATATATAGGGGCAAGAGCAGACTTGGAGACCTTTCCAACTGAGCATTCACTGAGTTACTGGGTCTTGAGGATGGACCACTGGCCTGGAACTTGCTGCATTTGAGTTACTGGCCTGTCCTGCATCCAGCGTGCTTTCTGAACGGACACTCAGTGCTGCTGGAGAGTTCCTAGCTGATCAAAGAGTGTGCCTGTCCACAAACTCGGTTGATAGGCTCACTTTTATAAAAATGAATCAGTCCTGGATCAGCAGCTATCAAGCCCCTAATGCTGATGCAACTGATTAAATTTGACTGCCACTGCTCCTATTCCTCCTGTCCATAATCCAGAACAATATTTTGTATTTAGGGCACCACCAACACCCAAGGCCCAATTTTTCTGCACCTGGTTTACAGGGGCATGCCATCACAATTTTTAAACTAATTTACAACAGCAGGGCCCGTTCCTGCACCCAACAAGAGTAACTGCAAGAGGTTACAGTGTTCTGGCACCGCCAACACCCAAGACCCAATTTTTCTGCACTTGGTTTACAGGGGCATGCCATAACATTTTTTAACCACTTCAATACCATGCACTTAAAACACTTCCTGACCTCCTGCCCAGACCAATTTTCAGCTTTCAGTGCTGTTGCACTTTGACAATTGCGCCGCTGTACCCAAACAACATTTTTATCAGTTTGTTCCCACTAATAGAGCTTTTGTTTGGTGGTATTTGATCACCCCTGTGGTTTTTATTTTTTGCGCTACAAATAACAAAATACCGAAAAATTTGGAAAAAAAAGAAGTTTTTCTTTGTTTCTATCACAAAACTTTGTAGAAGTACATTTTCTCCTTCACTGACGGGCACTGATGTGGCTACACTGATGGGCACTGATGAGGCAGTACAGATTGGCACTGATGAGGTGGCACTGATGGGGCACATATATGCAGCACTGATAGGCGGCACTGATAAGCAGCACTGACGGGCATTGATAGGAGGCACTGGTGGGCATTGGTACATGGCACTGGTGCATATAGCATTGTTAGGGATGGCACTGGCAGGCATCACATATGGGCACAGTGCCGTCCCTACAGTGCACTGTATGCCCCTTACCTGGTGGCCTAGTGTGGGCTCCCTGGTGGTCCCTGGGCGGCCTCCTTATGTTGTTCCTGGGGGGGGCTCCCTGGTGGTCCTGGTCGGCTCCCTGGTGGTCCAGTGTGGCGATCCTGAGGGGGGCTGCACTGATAAACGTTCAATGCAGCCCCCCCCCATCAGGAGAGCAGCCGATCAGCTCTCTTCTACTCAGGTCTGTAGACCCGAGTAAAGGAAAAGCCGATAAACGGCTCTTCCTGTTTACACTGTGATCAGCCATGATTGGTCACAGCTGATCACATGGTAAAAAGCTTCCGATGGAAGCCTTTTACCTCAATCGGTAATGCAGTGGGTCAGACTGATCGGCACCACTGATCACCGTAATGCATGCCCCCGCAGGCACGGGATCGCGGGTTATCCTGAGGACGTCAATAGATGCCCATTCAGGATAATGAAGCCACCGCCTCATTTGTCAATAGACCGGGCAGGAAGTGGTTAAACTAATTTAAAACAGCAGGGCCCCTTTCCTGCACCCAAAAAGAGTAACTGCAAGGGGTTATAGTGTTCTGGCACCGCCAACACCCAAGGCCCAATTTTTCAGCACCTGTTTGACTGGGGCATGTCATCACAATTTTTAAACTAATTTACAACAGCAGGGCCCCTTCCTGCACCCAACAAGAGTAACTGCAAGGGGTTACAGTGTTCTGGCACCGCCAACACCCAAGGCCCAATTTTTCAACACCTGTTTGACTGGGACATGTCATCACAATTTTTAAACTAATTTACAACAGCAGGATCCCTTCCTGCACCCAACAAGAGTAACTGCAAGGGGTTACAATGTTCTTGCACCACCAACACACAAGGCCCAATTTTTCAGCACCTGTTTGACTGGGGCATGTCATCATAATTTTTAAAATAATTTACAACAGCGGGGCCCGCACCAAAACATAAAAAAAAAATGCGTAGGGTTCCCCCCCAAAGTCCATAACAGACCATTCAGGTCTGGTATGTATTTTAAGGGGAACCCCGCCCAAAATAAAACAAAATTGTGTAGGGGTCCCCCCCCAAAGTCCGTACCAGGCCCTTCAGGTCTGGTATGGATTTTAAGTGGAAACCCGCACCAACATTTAAAAAAAAATGACATGGGGTTCCCCCCAAAGTTCATACCAGGCCCTTCAGGACATAAGGGGAACCCCGCGTCTACATTAAAAAAATGCCGTGCCGGTCCCCCCAAAATCAAAACCAGGCCCTTCAGGTCTAGTATGGATTTTAAGGGGAACCCCGTGTCAAATTTTTAATAAAATGGCGTACAGGCCCCCAAAAACCATGAGGGGGTGGGTATGAGCGAGCGCCCCCCCCCTCCGAACCATACCAGGCCATATGCTCTCAACATGGGAAGGATGCTTTGAGGTAACCCCCAAAGCACCTTGTCCCCATGTTGATGGGAAGAAGGGCCTCATCCCCATAACCCTTGCTGGTGGTTGTGGGGGTCTGCGGGTGGGGGGCTTATCGGAATCTGGAACCCCCCTTTAATAAGGGGGCCCCCAGATATGACCCCCCATGTAAATATGTATGGGGTACATTGTACCCCTACCCATTTACTAAAAAGGAATAAAGTGGTAAAAAAAACAAGAGGCCGTTTTTGACAAGTCCTTTATTGTGTAAAATAGCTCTTCTTCTTCTTTCTTCCTCCATCTTCTACTGCCCCGTTCCTTCTTCTGGTTTTCTGCTTCTTCTTTCAGTCTTCTTTCTTCTTCTCTTAGTCTTCAGTCTTTATCTTCTTCCTTCTTCTTTCACCGCCCCTGCGCCTGCTGCCGCAGCCGTGCTGTCCAGAGGCATCTCCCAGAATGGGCGGTCTGCAGTCTGACATTTATTTTTTTATAGGTAAGGGCGGGGCCACCCAGTGATGTAAATAAGTGACTCCGCCCCCTTCTGACATCATTCATTGTCAGAGGGGGCGGGTCACCCATTTACGTCACCGGGTGGCCCGACCCTTATATAAAAGAAATGTCAAACTGAAGACCACCCATTCTGGGAGACGCCTCTTTACGGCTGCGGGAGCGGCGGTGGTAAAAGAAGAAGGAAGAAGATGAAGATTGAAGATGAAGAGAGAAAGGAAGAAGACCGAAAGAAGAAGCAGAAGATCAGAAGAAGGACCAGGGCAGGAGAAGATAGCGGAAGAAAGAATTAGAGCTATTTTAAACAATAAAGGACTAGTCAAAAACTGCCTCTTGTTTTTTTAACACTTTACTCCTTTTTTGGTGAATGGGTAGGGGTACATTGTATTCACATGGGGGGGTCGGGATCTGGGGGCCCCTTATTAAAGGGGGCCTCCGAAGACATCTCTATGACGAAACGAGCTTTGGCTGGACTTCTCCTTTAACTTTTGTTTTTGTATTGACACATGTACCCTATGTGTCCTAGCTACCCATGCTCTTTTTTTTAACAATAGCTTGCTTTTTAGTCTTTTCAAAAAAAAAAAACTTGTGTAGTGCCCCCAAAGTGTAGGCGTTTTTGTAGAGGTCTTTTTGCTAGGAGAGGAAAAATGTAGTCAGGCCTGAATGTTTTGATATGGGCAGGGGAGTGGCTCAGAGTAGGCTGGAGAATGCAGGGAGGGACACCCCTTGGATATTCCTCCCCTTGGTTCCAGAAAGTGCTGGAAGAGGGGATGGATGAGGAGGTGTCACTTGCTGTGTATGTTAAGGAGCCCTGACCAATCCCCAATCTGGATTGGCAGGGGGCAGGCCTCCTTAAATACAGTGATCTGCCAGCACGCGGTGGAGGGTGTCGGGTGGAAGTGAAGGATGTAGCAGAGGTGTTATGGAGGCCTCTACCCGTGCTCTAACCTTGCCATGTGTCATTGTCCATGGCAACCACGGCGGGCGAACGCGCCCATGGATTACAAATATGTCCCGTGCCATGCTACGGCCGGACATTACCACTGGATTACAAATGTGCCCAGTACCCTGCCAAACCTGGGCATTACAAGTATTTCTCAAATGTCTGCTTCAATGCCTGCTGCAGTAAAAATATGCCGGAGGATGTTTCTGCTGAACAAGGAGAGACTGTGCTGAGAAGCTGTTCAGCAAAACTGTGGCTACTACAATTTACTCTTGCTACCAGCAACCACCAACAAGTCTGGACAAGTCCTGCTAGCAATAGTGTGTCTGTAAAGTTTCGTCCTTCACACAAGGGGTTACAGCATCGGGACACGCAGCAAGCCTACTTATCAGGGCATTTGGCGCCAGCTCGTCTGGAAACATGGGGGCGGCGCCACACCCTGGAAGAGTCAGCGTGCTTGCAACTTGTCACCACGAAGAGAGAGATGGAGGAAGGTTTGAGACTTGTACCAGCTCTGACCTGGTTGCCGGAGTGGACCCTGATCGATACAGGGGTCCGGTCGGAGCCAAGCAGGGGAATCACCCTGGGAGTCATCGAGGGGATGGAGCGGCTGTGTCTTGTATGCCTGGACTGCCGGATGCTCACCATGGTTGTCCCTGCTTGGGCCAGGTGTGGTCATTGCGACGTCCCGCTCACCCGGTTGGTGTCTACAATGGAAGAGCCACAGTACTACCTGGTGGACCTGCAATCGGGGCTCTACCATCCGCAGCTGCGGACATTCCGGAAAGGCCAGATCGGGCCGGATGACATCGCCCAAAGGCGGTGTAGAGTTGCGGCCCGGCGACTGCCCTACAAAAATCGAGGACGGAGGGGAAGGAGAGGCTGTCGTGGCCTGCAGCCTGGTCGGGGGACCTGGAACCTGTAAGTACCCTTAAACGGAAATCCAGGGTCCCTGAAACGCCGGCTGTGTCCCCACCTGCAAGCATCCCAACTAGGTCGGAGTCAGTGATTGAGGGGGAGGCCCCTGTTGAGCTGAGCGGGAATGCCAGGGAGAGGTCAATAGACTGGGGGTCACCCAGACTGTTAGCATAATTTGGATCTGTGGAGCACCTAGTAGAGTGGTCATCTCCAAGTGAGGAATCTGATGAGGAGCAGGAGATGGGGAGTTTTCTTGGCCTTGTACTTTTCAGATGGGGATGAGTCGGAGCCCTCTCAGAATTCAAAGAATGCAGCAGATGCCCTCAGCTTCAGCAGCCATAACTTTCTCAACAGGCCTTCCACCTCCCAGACCAGAACAGCCACCTACCGCCAAATGGTAGTAAAGTCTCCGGACACCCAAGTCTTGAAGGTGAGAGGGAAGGTCAAGAGTCTACCTAGGCTCTCCCGGTACCAGCGGTTCAAAGACGAGTTGCTCTGGAGTGGGGCCTGGACTATCCCTACATCCCACCCCACATCATGGAAATCATCGAGAACTCTAGGGAGGAGTGGGAGGACGACACGACCTGGAACTATATACATGTGCCAAAACCTTTGCGGGGACCTGATAGCAGCTGTTTGGAGAGGAACTGAAAAAGGACTGGAGTCTTGGGCGTGCTATCAGGAGGGACTGTGTGATGATTATTAAGTCCAATCAACCCACAAGGAGCTTTTCTATATCAGTTCAGGACGAAGGGGGAGGTCGGAAGAGATTGCCCGATCTCCACTACTACGTTTAAGGACTGTTATAGCTAGAACCAACGTAGACACACCCAGAGACTGCTGGTTATGTAGAGGGATATGCACCTTCCCCTGAATTTCAGGACAGATCGGCCTACCACCCCGTGCCCAGTGAAAGAGACTGGCCCATTGAAGGACTTTCAGGTGAGGTCTTGCCCTTTTTTGCTTTTTGCTTACATTGGAAGCCTGCTTTCCAGGAGGGGCTCCTCCCACCAAGAACTTTAACCCGTTCAGATCCGCGCTATAGCCAAAGTACGGCTCCAGCATGGATCTGAAATGCCGGGTGGACGTCCATGGACGTCCTGGACATGTGCACGCTCCTGGCGTGCACTCACAGGCGGCGGCGGCGCGCGCACGTGACATCGAGTCCGCCCGAGACCCGCGATCCCCTGTCAGACCTGCAGAACAGGGAACCGCCGACGTAAACACGGCGGTCCTCCGTTCTGTTGAAGGGGACATGACAGATCTACTGATCCCTGTCACTGGGATCAGTTAGATCTGTTATGTCCCGAACTAATGACATATTTACAGTAACCGTCACTTCCCCAATTGGACGTCCCCCGTCACTTCCCCAATTGTTACAAGGGACCCACACAAGATTGACACCCCCCCGCCCCGACCAACCCTGTATTGTCTAGATTGACTAGGGTCACTGTCCCTA
>BLSH010324393.1:97525-112319 GCA_018402905.1 Glandirana rugosa | reverse complement strand
AGGGATAGGTTCAATAATTGAGGGTTATTTATTGTTTTTTTTAAGTTGGTGACAAGAGACAGAGACCTCACGGACACTTTTAAACCACACGGACCGACACGTCCTCAGCCCCTAGTTCAATTAGACGCCGAGGAATCCCCCACACGATGTGTACGTTACAACAAATAAACGGAAGTTTATTAAAACAGGAATGGATTGAGACATCGATCTCTTACGAGATACATCAATAACGGTGGAAAGAAGTTCGTCATCACTTATCACCCGGACTTTTTTTGAAAAGTCCGGGTCCGGGTCCGGGTCCGGGTCCCGGACACCCCAAAGTTCGGTACGGACCCGAACTTTACAGTCCGGGTTCGCTCAACTCTATTCACTACTGCTTGAAGAAAGGTGGCAATAACTACATAGAGCATTCTCTAGCTACAGAGTTAGGTAAGGACAAAATTATTTGAAGGCAAATAAACAACATTGCATGTGTAGCACACCCCCTAAGGAGCCGCAGATTAACTTGATCCCCGACTCCTGCACAGCCAGGCACACCAAATTTTCACAGGCACTCCAGAGACAGAGAACAGTGGTTGAATTTTTTTTGTTATTTATTGGGAGTTAATAACTTGGATAGGGATGGGAAATTATGGGATGCCCACTTCAACTTCAGTAAAACTTCAACAACTTCAGGAACATTCTTCCTATACAGTATACATTCTCTATATACAGCTCCAACTTTTTCCTCCAGCACACACTTGCTTGTTCCCTGTGCTCACTGATCCCAGCACCACCTCTTCAGGCATTGTCAACCCGCCTGACTGTAGCAGCCCCTTTCACTAGCCTTCCAGGCTATCTCTTCACCAGCCCACCCGGCTGACTCTCTGTAGATCTCCCAAGGAAGGACAAAGACTCAAACACACTGCTGTCTTCAGGGAGAAGTGGCTACATGTGGCAGTCTCCCCCTTTGTAAGTCCCCAGTAGTGCTAACCTACTCGCGCTGTCCTCTCTCTTGCTCCTGTGCCTCCAGTAAGAGCTTCCTCCGTGTGTTGTTGCAGGATCCTTCCAAAACCCAAACCCCAGCCAAAGGTCACCACCCCCCCCCTTGAAACTAGGGGGCACCCTTAAGGGTTACTAACAGCCTCCTCAACACTATATCTCCATCTTCCACCCAACTGCCCCTGTTGGCCTGGTTGATGCCTATTTAGGTAAGCTCTGCCCTCTGCTAGCCCACTCCTGGGCATTGGCCAAGGCTTCATAAATATTCCAGGCAGCTCCTCCTAACCTTCTGCCCACTAGATCTAGAACATTCTCCAATGTCCCAGAAATGGGGGAGGCACCAGAGGAGCTGTCAGGATGAGTCATTCACCCCTGAGTCACTGAACCAGATTCACACCTCCAGCTTAGCCCTAAGCCAAATAAATGTACCTACCCTACAAAAGCTATGCTACATCTAGCTCACACACTAGAGGGTGCTACACTTGTGTAACATGATATTCCTTGTCGTTCACAGCATCCAGCAATGTAAATCCTTGTCAACCATGACAACCTGACACTGGTGGTCTATGTGGCTGTCGAGTCCACATGATTTATGTATGAGATTACATTTGTACCTCACTTGAGATAACGTGCAATAATTAACCACTTCAATACCGGGCCTGTTTTTTGGACTTGGTGTTTACAAGTTAAAACCATTTTTTTGCTATAAAATTACCTAAACCCCCCAAACATTTATATATATATTTTTTTCTAACACCCTAGAGAATAAAATGGCGGTCATTGAAACACTTTGTCATACCGTATTTGCTCTGCGGCCTTACAAAAAAAGAATTTTTTTGAGTGCAAAAATAAGACAACAGTAAAGTTAGCCCAATTTTTATCTTGTGAAAGATAATGTTACGCTGAGTAAATTGATACTCAACATTCCATGCTTTAAAATTGCACCCGCTCGCGGAATGGCGACAAGTCTTGCAACCTAAAAATCTCCATTGGCGACATTTAAAAATGTCTACAGGTTACCAGTTTTGAGTTAGAGGAGATCTAGTGCTAGAATTATTGCGCTCGCTCTAATGATCGCGGCGATACCTCACATGTGTGGTTTGAACACCGTTTTCATAAGTGGGTGGGACTTGCGTATGGTTCGCTTCTGAGCACGAGCTCGTGGGGACGGAGCGCTTTAATTTTTTTTATTTCTTATTTATTTTACTTTTTATTTTTAAATTTCTACACCATTCTTTTTTTTAAAAAAAGATCACTTTTATTCCTATTACAAGAAATGTAAACATATAATAGTAAAAAAGCATGCCAGGACCTCTTAAATATGAGGTCAAAAAGATCTCAGATCACATATTTACAGTTAAATGCAAAAAAAATATCAGTTCAAAAAATAAATGTCCCCTTGAAGAGCTATGGGCGGAAGTGAGTTGTGACGTCACTTCCGCCCTGCAATGTTATGGAGCCGAGTGGGCGGCATCTTCCGCTCACTTGGTTTCCTGTGCAGGGGGGGAGCGGACCTGATCCTCTCCGCCGGTATCTGAATGGTGCCTGTAGCTGAAGGCACCATTCGGATATCGCCAATCAAAGTCAAGGATGTCATATGACGTCCTTGGTATTGAAGTGGTTAACCACTTCCGCCCGGCCGTCATTTGTCCATAAGCCGGGCAGGAAGTGGTTAACCACTTCAACACCAAGTACGTCATATGACGTCCTTGACTTTGAGTGGCGATATCTGAATGGTGCCTTCAGCTGGTTCAGTTATCCTGACTGGACGTCGCATGACGTCCGCCAGGATAACCCACGATCGCGTGCCCGCGGGGCACACATCGTGGCGATCGGCAGTGCGGTGTGTCAATCTGACCCACCACATTACTGATCTCGGTAAAGAGCCTCCATCAGAAGCTCTTTACCATGTGATCAGCCGTGGCCAATCACGGCTGATCACAGTGTAAACAGGAAGAGCCGTGTATCGGCTTTTCCTCAAGGTAGAGGAGAGCCGATCGGCAGCTCCTTTGACAGGGGGGTCTGCGCTGATTGTTTATCAGTGCAGGCCCCGAGGATTGCCACCCAGGACAACCAGGGAGCCCACCCAGGGACCACCAGGGAGCCCACCCAAGACCACCAAGTAAGGGGCACACAATGTGCAATAGGGATGGCACTGTGCCCCTCTGTGTTGCCTGCCAGTGCCTCCTTATCAGTGCCGCCTAACAGTGCTATTTATCAGTGCCCACCAGTGCCAACCAGTGCCACCCATCAGTGTCCACCAGTGCCACCTATCAATGCCACCCCTCAGTGCCACCTATCAGTGCCCCTCAGTGCCACCTATCAGGGCCACCTATGAGTGCCCATCAGTGCCGCTTATCAGTGCCCATCAGTACTGCATATCAGTGCCCATCAGTGCTGCTTATCAGTGCCACCTATAAGTGCCCATCAGTGACGCTTATCAGTGCCCATCAGTGCTGCATATCAGTGCCCATCAGTGCTGCTTATCAGTGCCGCCTATAAGTACCATCAGTGCTGCATATAAGTGCCTCATCATCAGTGCCACCTCATCAGTACTGCCTCATCAATGCAGCCTCATCAGTGCCCATCAGTGAAGGAGAAAAATACTTATTTACAAAGTTTTGTGACAGAAACAAAGAAAAATGTTTTTTTTTTTCCAAAAATTTCGGTAGCACAAAAAATAAAAACCCCAGGGTTGATCAAATACCACCAAAAGAAAGCGCTATTTGTGGGGAAAAAATGATAAAAATTTCAGTTGGGTACAGCATCGCATGACCACGCAATTGTCATTCAAAATGTGACAGTGCTGAAAGCTGAAAATTGGTCTGGGCTGGAAGAGGGGAAAGTGCCCAGTATTGAAGTGGTTAAAGGATTTGTAACTTGTTTATGTTTCCTATTATAAGCCACATAAAATCCCCATTCCTTGTTTGTTTAAAAGAGAAGTATTGGTTTATTTTTTTTCCCTTATTATACTTACCTATGTGGCTGCAGCATGGGTCCAATGCTGCATCTGTCCCCCAGTGCCTCTGCACTGAAAACCGAGCAATCAAACACCGCTGATCACTCGTTTTTCACAGCTCCATGAGCAGATATCCTCAGACTGCCAGTAACAGCTCTCTGATCATCTCCCTGCGTGCTCATTGGAGCACTGGGCTGTGGATGGGTGAAGCGGGCCGTCTCAGTCTCTCCTGAGAGGCTGAGACGGCTGTCCGTCCAGGCACCTGCTGGATCCAGACTCCGAGGTCTGTTTTTGTATTGACACATGTACCCTATGTGTCCCAGCTACCCATGCTCTTTTTTTTTAACAATAGCTTGCTTTTTAGTCTTTTCAAAAAAACAAAAAAACTTGTGTAGTGCCCCCAAAGTGTAGGCGTTTTTGTAGAGGTCTTTTTGCTAGGAGAGGCAAAATTTAGTCAGGCCTGAATGTTTTGATATGGGCAGGGGAGTGGCTCAGAGTAGGCTGGATATTGCAAGAAGGGACACCCCTTGGATACTCCTCCCCTTGGTTCCAGAAAGTGCTGGAAGGGGGGATGAATAAGGAGGTGTCAATTTCTGTGTATGTTAAGGAGCCCTGACCAATCTCCATCTGAGATTGGCAGGGGCCAGGTCTCCTTAAATACAGTGATCTGCCCAGCAGGGGGAGGAGAAGTTTGGGTGTAAGTTTGGAGAATGTAGCAGAGGTGCTGTGGAGGCCTCAACCCAGGAGGGAGCCCCCAGGCTGGTGGGGGGACCTTGAGGCCTGGAGACTCGGGTGCAGCCAGGAGTGGAGTTGATTCCTGGAGCAGCATAAGGGAGTAGGAGAACAGCAGAGGTGCTAATGAGGACACTTTGAAGTTTCCACTGCAGTCGGTGAGTGACAGACCCTGGCAGCTGGAAGAAAGACTGGAGCAGGCTGGGAGAGGAATAGTGGACAGTCTGTGGAGGTCTCAGGAGCCAGTCAGCGGAAGGAGTGTCACTGAGAGGAAAGCAGGCCAGTGTGGCCTAGAAGAGGGATGGGCTGGAAGTAGTAGTCCATCAAAGGCCCAGCTAGCACCAACGTACTAAGCTACACTTGAGGGGTCCAAGACCCTGGCCTGTAATGAGTGGTCCAGAGGTTCTGCTGATTGAGTGCAGGCCTCACCATGTGCTAGCTACGGTGAAAAGAAAGAAGTTATGTGAGCCTGATAAATTTACCTTCAGGTCATGATTAACAGTCTGCAAGTGAAGTGCTGGAGAGAAGTGAGAGGAGTAACGGTCTGTAAGTGAAGTGCTGGAGGAAGTAGAGTTATATATACAGTAGTGTATATAGGTGGCCCTGTAAAGTAATTCTTTGGGGCATCCCACAGTCACCCCTTTTCCCTATCCAAATGAATCCCCTAAATAAAACAAACAAACACAACAGCCGGCCTGTTCAGTGACTCCGGATGTATGAGATATTGTGGGATTGAGGTCAGCCAGAAGGTGAACCACAACTACCAGCCACTCCCAAGGGAGGACATGGGTACACTTGTTTCACATCCTATAGACTTCAGTGAGGTTTATGATTAAGGCAGCCCATACATTAGTCATTTTTTTCTTCAACCAGCAGGTTAAACAAAAAAAAAAAAAAGACTTGATTCCCCCATCCACACATTCGATATGAGACTTACCAGCAATCAGAATAAAATTGACTTCTGTACAACCAGCCTGCCTATACATGAACCGAAATCCAGCTAGTCCCTGCCGAACTGCTTAGCTCCCAACTGTCCCTGATTTTGAGTGACTGTCTCTGATTTGGAACAAAGTCCCTTTGTCTCTCTTTCCTCCTCATTTGTCCCTCATTTTGGCCCGATTTATATAGTTGTATATAAAATGCACTATTTATCTTTAACCATTTCAATACCGGACGTTTATACCCCCTTTCTGCCCAGACCAATTTTTAGCTTTCAGCGCTCTCACACTTTTAATGACAATTACTCTCTCATGCTACACTGCACCCAAACAAAACTTTTATCATTTTTTTTACACAAATAGAGCTTTCTTTTGGTGGTATTTAAGAACCTCTGGGTTTTTTATTTTTTGTGACATAATTGAAAAAAGTGCGAAAATTTTGAAAAAAAAACACTTTTTTTTAGGTTCTGTGATAAAAAATTTGAAAATAAGTAATTTTTGTCCATAAATTTGGGCCAAAACCTATACTGCTACCTATCTTTGGTAAAAATAACCCAAATAAGTGTATATTATTTGGTCTGTGTGAAAGTTATAGAGTCTACAAACTATGGTGCAAATCATTGAAAATTGATCACACCTGATGCGCTGATGGCCTATCTCATTTCTTGAGGCTCTGAAATGTCGGGAAAGTACAAATACCCCCCAAATGACCCCATTTTGAAAAGTAGACATTCCAAGGTATGTAGCAAGAGGCATGGCGAGTTTTTTGAAGTTGTACTTTTTTCCCACAATTCTTAGGAAAATTAAGAAATTATTATTATTTTTTTTTTCCACAAAATTGTCAAAACAACAAGTTATTTCTCACACACAGCATATGCATACTTCCAATTACACCACAAAATACATTCTGCTACTGTCCCCGAGTATGGCGATACCCCGTGTGAGACTTTTTCACAGCCTGGCCACATAGAGAGGTCCAACATGCAGGGAGCACCGTCATGCATTTTAGGAGCAGTATTTTCACATCTAATTTCCTAACGACCTATTACACTTTTGAAGGCCCTGGAGCACCAGGACAATGGAATTACCCACAAAATGACCCCATTTTGGAAAGCAAACACCCCAACGTATAATATATGAGGCATTATGAGTCTTTTGAATGGTTCATTTTTTTTCCACAAGTCTTCGAAAAACGTGGAAAGAAAATGAAACCGCTTTTATTTTTACACAAAGTGGTAAATGTATACGTTATTTCTAACACATAGCATGCACATAGCAAAAATTACCCCCCAAAATATATTCTGCTACTCGTCCCAAGTATGGCGATACCACATGTGTGAGACTTTTTCACACCCTGGCCACATACAGAGGCCGAACATGCAGGGAGCACCGTCAGGCGTTCTAGGAGCATAAATGACATACAATTTCATTGATACCTATCACACTTTTGAAGGCCTGGGGGCACCAGGACAGTGGAATTACCCCCAAAATAACCCCATTTTAGAAATCAAACACCCGAGGTATATTCTATGAGGCATGGGCTGCAGATAGGTACTCGGGTACTCTAATGGGCTGCAGATAGGTACTCAGGTATTCTGATGGGCTGCAGATAGGTACTTGGGTACTTTGATGGGCTGGAGACAGGTACTCGGGTAATCTGATGGATTGGTAAAAGGTACTTGGGTACTCTGATGGGCTGCAGATAGGTACTCGGTTACTCAGATGGGTTGGTGACAGGTACTCAGGTAATCTGAAAGGCAGGTGACAGGTACTCGGGTACTCTCATGGGCTGGTGACAGGTACTTGGGTACTCTGGTGGGCAGGTAACAGGTACTTGGGTATTCAGGTGGACAGGTGACAGGTACTCGGGTACTCAGGTGGGCAGGTGACAGGTACTCGGGAACTCTGATGGGCTGGTGACAGGTACTCGGGTATTCTGATGGGCAGGTGACAGGTACTCGGATACTCTGATGGGCAGGTGACAGGTACTCGGGTACTCTGATGGACAGGTGACAGGTACTCTGATGGACTGTGACAGGTACTTTGATGGGGTGGTGACCAGTCCTCTTTATTGGGAGGGAGAGTTATCAGTGTGCTTGGTGTACAGTAGGCGGTAACGAGCTGTTACCGCAATCTCCCTGTCACACACGATCGGTGTGTGACAGGGAGAACCGCGGTAACGAGCTGTTTGTTTACATCACATGACCGGCTGTGATTGACACAGCCGGTCACGTGGTAAAGAGCCAAATCTATTGGCTCTTTACACGGATCGGAGCTGGGCTTTGTCCGAGGGACAAGCCTCAGCTCTGATCGCCGCGCTGCGCGCCCCCGGGGGCGCGCAAGAGCGGCGTGCATGAGGGGAGCGTCAGTGACTGGCTGTGATTGGACACAGCCGGTCACGTGGTAAAGAGCCAATTTTATTGGCTCTTTACCACGTTCTGGGGGACGTTATAACACGTCCTCCCAGAACAATGAGTGCCACTTGCAGCCGTGTAACTACGTTACACGGTCAGCAAGTGGTTAAAGTGTGATATGTGTGGTATCTATTTACTCGGCATGACATCATCTGTCACACTGTACAAAACAAATTGGGCTAACTTTACTATTTTGTTTTTCTTTTATTGATGAAAATGTTTTTCTTTTCCAAAAAAATTGCGTTTGAAAAATGACTGCGCAAATACCGTGTGACATAAAAAGTTGCAATGACCACCATTTTATTCCCCAGGGTGTCTGCTAAAAATATATATAATATTTGGGGGTTCTGAGTAATTCTCTAGCAAAAAAAGATGATTTTTACATGTAGGAGAGGAGTGCTGGAATTTGCGCAGTATGGAAGTGGTTAAGGGGGCATAGCAGGGGGTGTGTCATATGCCTAAATACTTTTGCTAATAGGTGTCCCTCCTTCCCATTTCAAAAAGTTGCGAGGTATGGAATTGGTTGAATTTCGATCCATGTATGTTTGGCTTTAGTGTGCGGTTCGAGGACTTCCCACTGAAATACACACAGCAGCCCAGCTGCAGACGTTGTTTGACACTTACCCTTAGAAATAAATATGTAACGGGGAACAAAACAGTTGCAACTACTGGAATGTTTTCTAAAGGGAAAAACAAACTAGAAATTGTAGAATGGCAACAAAAGGAATTGTGGAAAAGGGATAAGATTAGACAGCAGTATTCAAACACTTAAAGGCAAACAGTCAGGATATCATAACAGTCTCTTGGCTAGGCAAAAGAAAGCACAATGAGAAATAATAGCCTGACGTATCAAGAGTCATGAGGAGGGTTGAGTAAAAAAGAAGAAAAAATTAGGAGGGCTTGAAATATAATGTGAAGCAGGAGAAAGAATGAGATTAGTGGAGAGGAAAGACAAGTAAAGTGCAATATTTGTAGCTGATAGGAAAGATCTTTAGCAGCCATCCAACCCTGCAGCACTTCCATTCTTTATGAATAGGGTCCCATTAGGGCTTGTTCTCTGGCTTTAGAAATGCTCTACTAGTAAAGCACTTGTCACTGAACTACATTATAAAAACCACCAGAAGCCCTTTACAGTGTCTCACTATCAGTAAATGACAGCACAGTTCTGATTAATTCAACCACAGTATAGGGAGAGGGCCAGCAAAGGTGTCATGAAAAATATTAAAAGAGGTCTTTTTTTAATATAGCTTTAGCACTAAAAACAACTTCATACCTGATCTATAAAAAAATTAAAGGAATTTTTACATAATAAAATAATTTTTCCTGATATTACACAAGCACTGTTGCATCTAAAGGGCCAGGTCTAAAGCTTGTTCTTTCCAGTTTCAAGAGATGTCCTAGCCTCACTCATCACTGAAACAGGAGAACAGTGTCTCAGAATGTGTATAAGTGAGCAAAAGGTTACTGGACCTTGTACTACCTTGCATTTTAACTGTTACATTGCCAATAGAGACATTTAAAAATGGAGCTGAACTCAGAAAGTGAAGATTTGCTATGTTATAGGCAGTATCTGGATATGACAACCACTTTAACCTATAGGTAAGCCTATAATAAGGCTTACCTGTAGGTTCCATGCATATCTCCTAAACCTTCACAGTTTAGGAGATATACAGTGCACTGCTGTTGCCGACGTCGTTCGGCACATGCGCAGTGAAGAAACAACTTGTTGTGCAGTTTCTTCACTTTGTTCGTGCTGTGACTGGTGGGTCCCGCTCGCATGTCACAGAGCCGGAGTCGCGGCCCCGGAAGGAAAAGGGGCTTAACATGGACGCTGCCTGCACAGGGGACATTGCGGGACATCACAGGCTTCGTTTGCAGGTAAGTGACACATAATGGGCTACTATGCATTGTATAGTAGCCCATTATGCTTTTACTTTGCAGTGGAATGCCACAGATCCTTTGACAATTCTTTTGCTTTCCCCATGACTCAGAATCCAGAAATGTCAGTGCAGCACTGGATGCAAGATGCAAGTGTCTGTCAGGAGTCCAGAAACTCATTGACCTTTTATACACACACACTAATTGCAAGCAAGCAGATCACAGGTGAGGATGGTTACCTTATAGCCATTCAAACCCCTTTGTGTCAACTTGTGTGCATGTTATCAGGCCAAAATGAGCAGGGAATGTAAACTTTTGATCAGGGTCATTTGGGTAGTTTCTATTGTCATTATGAGTTAAACAGTAAACACAGTTCATGTATAATAAATGGCTTCAGCCAAACACTAACCATGAGTAAAAGATACGTTTTAGTGTTATCATTATTCTCTGAAAAACGGCCAAGTAATCATAAATTCTGCCAAGGTATGTAAACTTATGAGCACAACTGTAATTAAAGCGATTGAGTTCTCAGTTTGAGAATCATTGGTCTAAGCAGTACCTTACAAAAAATTGGATTTTTACTTTATACTTACCTATAAAATCCATTTCTTTGAGTACATCGAGTCTTCCGCTGCCCTAACATCCACCTGATAAAACCTTGTGAACGTATGTACCGAAGACCAAATGGTGGCCTTCCCGATTTTTAGATCGTTACTGATCGGTCATTCGTTAACCAGCCATATTGAGATCTAGAGAGAGAAATCTTGCTGTTGCTGGCCTAGGAGTCCTGGCTTGGACCCAAAACCAATGCAGGAGGACTAAAAAGAGGAGTTGTTGGACTTAACCGTGATCAATTTGGTCATATGGCTTTAGTCAGGGAGTTCCAGGAGAATAATCCTGATGATTTTAGGAATTATCTTCAGATGATGGATCTCTGCTTTAACCACCTCTTGGCATTGGTGTCCCCCTATATCCAGAAGCAGGACACATGCAAAGGCTCATTGCCACCTTGCGCTACCTGACGACAGGAAGAAGCCTCCAGGACCTCAAGTTTAGTACAGGCATCTCCCCCCCAGGCTCTTGGAGCGAGCCCTTATTCCTGAGACATGCTCAGCCATCATACAGGTACTGCAGAAGGACTATATTAAGGTATGTTTCATGTTAATACCACATTTCAGGTGTTTCTACTTGATAATATTGTATTTACCCTTTTTTGCAACACATAATTAGTAACATTAAAATATGCTGTGAATGTCCTCTTTGGCCTCATGCATGCTCTAAGCTTTTCTCACCTCCTTTTTTCCTCTACACGCCTCCCCAGCATGGTTGTTCTGTGTCCATAAACACTCAGCCTGGTAACTTCACAATTATTTAGGTCAGCTGCATTTTGGGCCTTAACCCCCCCCCCCCAAAAAAAAGCACAAACTTTTCAAATGTTATTTGTGTGTTTCAAATCCTGCAGAGTGCCTGAGGTCTTCTTATTATGTTAACGATATTCCCCAACCCCCCAAAAAGTAAAGTCAGTATTTCAAACTACTGTATCTCATGACATGTAATCTCCTATACACACTCCATCTTTTGTGGGTCACATTTCCTTAATAATTATCCAAACCATGTAGTGCAAGGGCCTGCTTGATTACCTACTAATTTGACTTCATATGATATTTTTTGGTTGATTATTCTTTTAAAAATATGATTGTAATAGTATAGTGTGTATGTAGCTTGGGATTATGACACTTCTTACCTGTCCACTGTGATAGAAATAGAAGTCTATCCTTATGTTGCCCTAGCATTTTTTGTGTTAAATAACATTTCTATGTTATGTGTGCAAGTAGTAAATGTCTATTTTTATTTTTTCTCCACAGTTTCCTTCCAATCCACAGCAATGGCAGGAAGTTGCTGTGCAGTTTTTGCACCAATGGGATTTTCCCAACTGCGGGGGTGCCATTGATGGCAAGCTTGTCAGGATTGTCCCACCACCCAACTCTGGCTCGGATTACTACATTACAAGGGGTTTTGCAGCATAGTGATGCTTGCCATGGTGTCTACAAACTACAAGTTTTTGTACTTGGATGTGGGGAAGAACGGCTGCAACTCTGACGGAGGAGTGATAATGCAAACAGTGTTTTAGAGGTGGCTACAGAATGGCACCCTCAAGTTGCCACCTGCAGACCTAAATGTGGAGGGTCTTAATTTTGTGTTTGTCGCAGATGAGGCATTTGGTCTTGGAGAACATCTCATGAAGCCATTTCCTCAACGGAACCTGACCCCTGAGCAGAGGATCTTCAATTGCAGACTTTCTCGTGCTCGAAGGGTGGTGGAAAACGCCTTTGGAATTTTGCGGCTCAAATATATGGACTATTTTGTGGGGAGAGTTTTTGTTCTTCATGCAAGGAATGCATGAAGAACAAAAACATGATGCATTCCCAACTGCTTCAAATGTTCCCTGCTCAAATTAGCATGAGTTGACAACATATAAGAGCACATTCGCTATGTAAATACATCAACTTAGTAAATTTACAGGTATAGATCAAGTAAAGAAAAAGCCACACACTGTATTTAAACGTTTTACTACAAGCACATTCTGAGGTGCTTTGTAAGGTGTAAAAGTTTTATATTCAAAAGAGATATCAACCACCAAAATTTTTTAGGCCCCAAATGACAAAGTGTGTAAGCATGTGCTCAATCCCATCAGGGGGTTTCAAGTGTCGTGTTTCTGGGGTGCAACCCCCCTTCCTCTAAACTAGAGTTTCTTGGAGAAAGGGGTGTTGCAGCAGCAAGACACATGAGTTAATACCATCAGGGGTTCTGAGCTGATGCGTTTTGGGGGTGGCACCCTTTATCAAAACTGAAGTAGCTTTGATAAAGGGGCCTCCCCCGAAACACATCAGTTCATAACCCCTGATGGTATCAACTCACGCATTTTGCTGCTGCAACACTTTTTCATTAGGCCAGTGTTTAGCAACTCCACTCCTCAAGGTACAAAAACAGAAATTTTTTCCAGATTTAACACAGAAAATGTGAGCTATTTCAATGCCTTATGTGAAATCTTTAAAAATTTGTTTGTTCAGCTGGAGATCTAACGGCATTGAAAGAATCAACCAACTATACAAGGACCAGACACTTCTCTCTTTCCAAGACCTTGTCAGACTATATCGCCTACCGCAAAAGGACTTCTACAAATATTTGCAAATACGCCACCTCTTGTCTTCCCTCAGCCTAAAGGAAAATGAGCACATGACCCCAATATATTCTCTGTTCACATCCAAACAATCAACCAAAAAAGGGATATCTAGGATCTACAACACATTACAAACCTGTGACACCTTAAACGACCCCCCCGGCTATATTCTACTGGGAAAAAGCTCTTGGAATCTCATACACAAAACAGCAATGGTGCCAAGCTCTACAATACCCCAGAAAGACATCCCACTGTACCTCACACTGGGAAACGGTATTAAAACTCTTTCACAAGTGGTACCTCACACCCCAAATTTTAGCAAAGCGATGCCCAGGCGCCCACTCCCCGTTATGCTGGAGGAAATGTGGGCAAATGGGTTCCATTAGTCATATTTGGTGGTACTGCCCTAAAGTCACACCTTTCTGGAATGACGTAGCATCCTTGATTGCTTCCGCAACAAGACTCTCTCACCCACTACCCCCCGAAACTGCACTCTTTGGAATCAGATTGGAAATATGGCCAGCCCAGTTTCATGTGTTTATTACCCATGTCTTAATAGCAGCAAGGAGAACCATAGCCAATTCTTGGAAAAATGAGGAACCTCCCTCCATCACCAAAACTAACAGCTTCCTCAACTCACACGCAACTATGGAGCTAATGTTTGCAAGACTACATGGTAAAGAAAGCTTATCCCAAACACAATGGGCCTGCTGGACCAAACACAAAAACTGGCAGTCATGTAGTCTGCGACTTGGCTCCGCACCTTCTCCTTCTACAACCCAAAAATAACCACTAATAATTGCTGGCAAAACTAATTACACTAAGAAGATCAAATTTATATCTGTAGATGCTTACCCTACTGTACCTAGAGCACAAACCCTAATCTTTGCCCACTTGAAAACTCTAGTACCCACAATAGACTGAGTTATGTTATATACGTTCTTTGTTACATTACTTATTCATCTCTGTATAATGCCTCCCTATGTTTGATCCAATCTCCTATTGGTGACCGCTGGCATTACATACCCTGTCTGTATTTTACTTTAAGATTAGAGTTGAGCGAACCTCTGGAAGTTCGGGTTCTGCTGGTCCGGCCGAACTTCGGGACAAAGTCCGGGTCCGGGTCCGGACGGAACCCGAACGATCGCACGGACAACGAACCCCATTGAAATCAATGGGGACCCGAACTTTTAGGCACAAAAATGGCTGTAACAAAGTCCTGGAAAGCCCTAGAGGGCTGCAAAAGGAAGTAAAATGGGGGTAAGGGTAGGGCAAGTGCCATACAAAAAAATGGGGACAGGGAAATAACTTTAAATATTTTAAAAAAAATAAAAACATAAAAAAAGCAAAAATGGAGGTGAATGTGGATCATCTTCAAACTGTGTCTGAAAAGTATTAATTAACGGTAGAAACCATATAACTGTTCTAAAATCATCTTCAAACTAGGGCAAGTGCCCTACAAATAAATGGGGATAGGGAAAATAAATTAAAATCAAATAAAAAAATGGGAAGGGGGGTGGATGTGGAGTAGGAGCCTAGAGGTTGACTAGGCCGTGACCGTGGCAGTGTAGGTGGAAGTGGCGGTGGTAGAGGAGTAGGAGGAGGTAGCCAACATGGTTTTTTTTTTGTATTGAGGCCTATTCAAAAAAAGAAGTATATGAATGGCTGTGTGAGTCCGGTCTAAATGTTTATTCTGCACAAGGTACAGACA
>BLSH010324393.1:79975-91388 GCA_018402905.1 Glandirana rugosa | reverse complement strand
AAAAATTTAAAAATGTACACTTCACAAAGCGTTGAGGTGAGGAGTTCCCCGTAATTGTTTGTTAAAAAAAAATTTAATATAAAGAAATAATCACCCAAACGTTACTTATGTGACATACAGTCTTTATAGAATTTATCACAACTCGCTTGGGCCTGACATTGCAAGCCCAGGCATGGCTTGAAAGCCCACAGGCACCGTGCCTGGGCCTGTAAAGTTTTTAGCAAGCCCAAGCCAGGCCCCAAGACGATAAAATGAGGTGCACAACTCTTCGACGTCCCGTCGGTTAGTTGTTCGCAAAGTGACCAAACGGGAATCTTCGGTAGTGTCGGTACGGATGATTACCCGGACCGAACCCGAACGATTTTTGAAATGTCCGGGTCCGTGCCACGGACACCCGAAAGTTCGGTACGGACCCGAACGTTACAGTCCGGGTTCGCTCAACACTATTTAAGATATTTCTGACATACAGTGTATTCATTGCAAACCCACTAATAAAGAAATATAATTTAAAAAAAAATTGTTTGTTAATGCCCCTTGAGGAGTGGAGTTGCGAAACACTTCACATGTAAAAATTTAAAAAATGTTACCCTAAACAAACAGGGAAAAACAAAATAAAAGTGTCCAAAAAAACCCAGCCCAAGCCCAAGAGGAACTTAAAAACTTTCCCACCATGTCCCCAATATCTGTCAATCTTCTTTGTAAATGGGTAGCTGCCTTTTTGATGTCCTCAGGCTCCTTGCAGCACATGATTATTTCTTGCCTTAATCGGCCCACAGTGCATTGAGGCACCTAATGACCTGGTAAGAAGAGCAAAATGTATTAAGGCAATGATGGTCAAGTGGCTGAGGGCCAACATAGTGATTTGGGGCCAAGTTAATCTTAAACATCATTAAATACTTACTTACCCAGTGGATTGTTGGGTGTGACCTGCTTGCCCTTCAGACAACTACACTACTTTGAATGTAAACACTGACCTTACTCTGTAATGTTTGGCCTGGTGTCTGGGTCTCCAAAACTAGTCTACCTAGCGACATAGACAGCTACTTATACCTCTTCCTAAGCCATGCTAATGTGAAAGCACTACCTACTTTACTAATGTGGGGACTAGGTGTTTACTTAAGACAATGTAACACTTGACATGTCAATACATAAGAAGCAATATTAGAGCAATACTTATAGGAACAAACTACAGACTCAGCACTAGCTTCTTCATTTTGGGGGTCAGGGACATGTTGGGTGAGCTCTTCACATTCAGTTTCCTCTATAAAAGATAAATACAACATTCATTAAGCATCCCAAAGTCACATCTGGTTCAACACATACATTTTTCTACATTTTTTTATTTGACCGACCTTGGACTTGGGCTGGGATGACCAGTCCTGGCTAACTGGTTGCCTGAGCTTCTGGTGACTCTGGAGGATTTTCTGCCAAAAAACCATACAAAAGGGATGATGAGGCCATTTTCCAGGCGGCAAAGACTTGACAAGTGCCAACATAGTTAACCACTTGCCGACCGCCGATCGGAGATTGACGGCGGCAAAGTGGCTTTGTAAGGCAAAACGCCGTCATACGACGGCGGCCGCCAGATCGCGCACAGTGAGCGCGCGCGCGCCGCCGGAGGCGCGCCCGCGCGCTCACTGTGTCCAGGGAGGGCCGGGGAGCAGGTGCGGCGGCTTCGATTGCCGCCGGCCACCCGCGATGCCCCCCCAGGAGTGAAGGAGCGGAGGTCCGTGCATGTAAACACGGACCTCCGCTCTGTGTGAGGGGGAAGGGCTGTGATCACAGCCTTCCTGTAAGTGAAGGCTGTGATAACTTCCCTTCCCCAGCTAGGCAAGCCCCCATACAGTTAGAACACACCCAGGGAACATAGTTAACCCTTAGCGCGCCCCCTGCAGGTTAACCCCTTCACTGCCAATGGCATTTACACAGTAATCAGTGCATTTTTATAGCACTGATCGCTGTATAAATGCCAATGGTCCCAAAAAAGTGTCAAAATGTTCCGACATGTCCGCCCCAATATTGCAGTACCGCTAAAAATCGCAGATCGCCGCCATTATTAGGAAAAAAAAAAAAATAAATAAAAACCCCAAAAATGAATTCTCATCATCCGTAAACGCGACCTCTTTTGCGCAAACCAATCAATAAACGCCGATTGCAATTTTTTTTTATCGCAAATATGATGAAGAATATAAATCGGCCAAAAACGGTGAAAAAAAATGTTTTTTTATATTTTTTTTTTGGATTTGTATTTTAGCAAAAAGTAAGAAATTTGTGTTTTTTTGCAAAATTGTCGCTCTTCTTTTGTTTATAGCGGCGATCAGAAATGACGCAGAGGGGATCAAATACCACCAAAAGAAAGCTCTATTTGTGGGAAAAAAAGGACGCAAATTTCGTTTGGGTACAACGTCGCACGACCGCGCAATTGTCAGTTAAAGCGACGCATCGCCGAATCGCAAAAAGGGCTCCGGTCCTAAAGCTGGAAATCCTTCCGGTCCTTAAGTGGTTAAACTCCTACAGCTGCCCCCCTCGCTCCTATGGGATGCAGGATGTCTGATGTCTGTCATAGGCATTTGTGTGACTATGAGCACTCTCCTCTCCCCATGTCTGCACTGGCAAGGCTGCATTAATGGGCACTGATCAATCAGGCAGCAGCCAGCAAAGTGACACTTATCCTTTAATTTAGGCCTAAGGCCCCGCCCTTTTGCCAACCTAGCAGCACCCCTGTCTGTGGCTCAATTATTTTTTTTAACATTTTGCACTTACGTTGTGGGCAAGAAGGTGGGCTGGATTCCGCCTCAGCAGACGTGCCAGGGGTGGGGGACTCTCTTCGTCCCTTGCAGGGGTGGTCACCTTTTTTTTTCTGTTTCCCTATTGAAAGATAAAAAATAATATAAGTGCAAAAGCTAAAGGAATGTCTCAAAACATTAACAAATTCTATTCTTCATATATGCTTTAGAGTTACCTTCAAATTTTGAATGCCAAGGCATACAAAAAGTTTCAAACCTCAGCTAGAATTCTCTTTAGCTACTTTTACTAGGCTTGTGCAATTCGTTTAGTTCTGAATTTTGTCTTTACCGAATTTTGCAAAAATCGGCAATTCGGACGAATTCCAAAATTCAAATTTCCAAATTGTCCCGAATTTTCATATTTCCGATTCGAAAATTCGTGGTAATTCGGCAATTGCGGTAATTCAGAAATTCACCCCTGACAACGTCACGTTGATGACGAAAGGTGTTGGGAGGAGCTACACGACGCTCGCCACGGGAGACTAGGAACTAGATCAGCGGTCGCCATCTTGGTTGTTGGATGCCTGAATGTCATTTCTATCAATGCCGTTTTTTTTGTTTCAATAATCTTTATTTTGCGTTCAGAAGTATACAATGACAGAAAAGGTTTAGGCAAATATACTAAGATGATACATGCGCAAATATCAATATCTATGAATATAACTAAAGAGTATATTTTACCATGAGCAGTAAGTACAAGTTATAAAGGTTTTGAGAATACTCAGGTCATGTTTGCGCCAGCCCTCCATTGACACCCCCATGGGAACATACTGTGTCAAAAAGTGGAGGTGGCACAAGCGACCTTAAAACTCTGCAATATTTACTATGTACCTGTGTATACATAGTGTAGCCAATAAAGTCTCAAGAAGACTATAATGCAACTAGTGAGGTAATGAAAAGAAAAAAAAAAAGGAAACATTTAGAAAATAGAGCTATGGGAAAGTTCTGGCACATTGCTCAACCTGTGTGCTATGGTCAATCTGTATGAGATATTCCGGCAAGTAGTCTTCCAACTTTCATTTCAGTATCATTGCTCCGGATAGTAGTTGCCAAAGCTCAAATGGAGGTAGTGCATTTGGGGTGGGTAAGCCACAGGTCCCAACGTTTCAAGAATTTAGGAACTTGTAAATGTGCTTTGGCATGCATGAGTTCCATTTCACATTGATTGTTTACAGTTGAGATAAGTTCAGAAAGAGATGGAAGTTTGGACAATTTCCAGTTTTTTGCTAATAGGGATCTAGAGGCAAATAGTACGTGAGAGAGGATGGTCTGGAATGGTATTGGCCATTTGTCAATGTCCAGGCCAAGCAGGACCATTTGTGGGGTGAGTGAGATCGGTGTAGATATGATGGAGGACAGGAATGTGGAAATGGTGTCTCAAAAAGTTTTTAACTTAGGGCATGTCCACCAGACATGTAGAGCTGATGCGGAATGGTTACATGTTGTCCAGCACATGTCAGATGTTGTGGGATAAATCTTAGCTAATTTGCGAGGCGTGGAATATTACCAGTGGAATAATACCAGTCATGGAATATTTTATGAATGCCTTCCCAGTGGGTGCAAGCTTAGAAAGCGTAAGGGGTAGATGTAGGGCATTGTACCATTGCCAAGTGGTAAATGTACATTGTAAACGTTGTTCCCAGTGGAGCATCGTAGGTGTTTTGGAGTTGGGGTCAGAAAGTGTGGTAGAAGAAAGAAATACCTTTGGTAAATGGAGGAATATCATCATAGAATTGTATTGTGTGTTGCATCGTGAGGTCCTTTGACCAGATTACTTTTGATAATGCTGAGCGAACTCTAAGGTATTTTAAAAAATCTTTAAGATGAATATGATACCGTTGTTGGAGCTGTTGAAAGGATAACAGCATTGAGTTGTGATATAGGTCACCAAGTGTGGATATTCCTGCTTCTGTCCAGGATTGTAAGGGAATGTCTTGTAAGATGTAGTGTAAGGATAGGAGAGGCAAGTTATACATAAGTTTTGGTGGTATGCCTCCAGCATGCTGGCACGTTGCCTGCCACACTCGGAGGGTGGCATTGATTGTAGCTAGAAATGTATGTTGCTTGTGATTGGATAGCAATAGAGCACTAAGAACCATTTTGGGAGATGACAGTAGGACGGATTGTTCTATTTGTAGCCACCGGAGGTCATTGTTCAGCAGCCACCAGCTTCTGGTTTGTTCAAGAATGATAGCTTTGTAATCTGTTGCTACGTTGGGGGCGCCCATTCCACCGGCTGCAGTTGGTTTACATAGAGTGGCTCTGTTGAACCGGGGATGTTTACCATTCCAAATGAAAGAATTTAAAGTTGCTTGTAGCTTGTTTAGTTGGGACGAGAGGAATAGGATCGGTAAAGTGCGAAAGGTATAGAGTACATTTTAGTAAGGGCTATTCTCCCTTCCCAGGAAGCTTGTGTGTTGTGCAGGCTTTGTATTGCCTTATGTAACTTGGCCAGCAAAAGTGAGAGGTTTAGGTTAAGTATTTGTGAGGTCGGAGAACTTAATTTAATGCCTAAAAAGACAAAGTGGAGTTTGAGGCCCAGGAGAAGGAGGTGTTTTGCGTAATGTCTCATTTGAGAGTCGGGTCAATATGAACTCCAATCATTGAGGACTTGGAGCAGTTAACTTTGTAGAGAGAGGCTTTACTGAAAAGGTCTAAGGTTTGCTGCAGGTGTGGGAGAGATTGGACAGGATTAGTAATGGAGATAACAACATCGTCTGCATAAAGCCCAATTTTATGGGTTTGATCTCCTGCTTTAATACCCACGATGAGGGGGTTTGCACAGATGGTTTGAGCAAGTGGTTCCATGACAAGCGTGAATATTAGCAGTGACAGAGGGCAGCCTTGTCTAGTACCATTGGAAATTGGGAAGGGGTGAGATAGTATACTTGAGTTTATCACTTTCGCACTAGGTGTGGTATAGAGTACCATAATTGCTTCAAGAAGCATTCCAGAGAAGCCAAATTTAGTTAGAACTGCTCTGAGGAATCTCCAGTCAACTCTATCAAACGCCTTCTCTGCATGCAAAGAGATGAACAGAGAAGGCGTTTATGATGTTCTGCCCATTGAAGAAGGTCAATGTATCTGCGAGTTCCATCAGAAGCTTGCCTGCCAGTAATAAATCCTACTTGGTCTGGATGCATAAGTTGTGGGATGACTGTGGAGATACGGGAAGCCAAGATTTTGGCATAAATTTTAGTATCCGTGTTTAACAAGGATATGAGTCTGTAATTGGCTGGTTCATCAGTTGGCTTGCCAGGTTTGGGGATAGTGGTAATAGTGGCCTCTAAAGCCTCTTTCAGAATTGTACCCGTGCTAAGTGTATGGTTAAGTGAGTGTTGTAGAAATGGAGCTAGTGTGGTAGCGAATTGCTTGTAATATTCTTGCTAAAGCCATGAGGCCCTGGTGCTTTGTGGAGAGGTAAATTTACAATAGTTTGTTCTACTTCTGTGAGGGAGAAAGGGTTTGACAGTAAGACTGATTGTTCTGGAGTTAGAGAGGGCAATTCCAGATCGTCCAAGAGATGTGATATGTCCTCTATTGTAGGGGGCATTGCTTCGTTGTTATCCATAAGGTTGTATAGGTTAGTATAAAATTGGCTAAATCTGTCAGCTATGTCTTTAGGATTGGTGATCCGCTTATTGTCAAGCGATTTCAGGAATGGGATTCTAGTGTGTACTAAATGTTTTTTAAGTTGTTTTGCCAGGCATGCTCCTGGTTTATTGTGATGAGCGTAAAAGTGTAGCTTTAGCCTTTTCAATGTCTTGTCAAAGTTAGAGTGTAAATGCTCACTCAAAGTTTTTCTGGCGTTATTTAGTTCTGTTTCTCTTGTCAGTGATGGATGGGCTTTATGAATAGATTCTAGAGATTGGATTTGTTTTAGCAAATTGGTTGTGGTAGCATTATGTTCCTTCCTCTCCTGGGCCCCCAGTTTAATAAGGAGACCCCTCATGTATGCTTTATGAGAATGCCAGCATATGCTTGGATTAGTTACCGATTCGGCGTTCATAAGAAAGACATTTTTTAGTTTGGATTCGAGTTGTTCCTGTAGATGTGGTCGGCTGATTAAGGAGGTGTTGAGCCTCCAAGGTCTCCCTGAATGATTAGAGTTGGCTCAGAAGAGCTGAAGTGATATTGGAGCGTGATCAGACCACGTGATATTACCAATAGTGGCCGACTGGATTGTTTGTAATGTGTATTTATCTACGAGAAACAAGTCTATCCTAGAGTAGGACTTTTGGGTGTGTGAGAAATAGGTATAATCTCTTTCAGTACCATGTAGGCATCGCCACGGATCATGCAGGTCTTTTGTGCGTAGGAGAGTAGGCAAGGCTGTGGGCAGTTTCCTAGCTGGGTTGGAGGAGTCAAGAGTTGGATCTATAATTTGATTGAAATCTCCACAGATGATTAGAGGGTACTGATGGAGTGGTTTGAGTTTAGCTAAAATAATTTTGTAGCATTTGGATTGCCGAGTGTTGGGTGCATAAATATTTACAATAGTCATGATGTGATTATTGAAGGAAGCATGGAGTATAATGTACCTGCCTTGATCATCCAATTCAGAGTGTATTAAGTCAAATGTTACGGTAGAGCGTATTGCTATGAGGACCCCAGCTTTCTTTTTGGTGGAGTTTGCATAGAAACAATGGGGATATTGCTTATGGGAACATGTGGGAGGTTTTAGGGAAGAAAAGTGTGTTTCCTGAGCACACATAACGTCCGCTTTTAAGGACAGAGCTTCTTTCCATAAGAGGTGACGCTTGAAGGGGGAGTTTAGGCCTTTTACATTAAGTGAAGAGATGCTAAAGGCCATGTTTGGAAAATGCGAATGATGCTTTGGAAGGTGCAAGGGGGTAGCGTTGGGGAAGACACCTGTTTAATCACAAACCAAAAGTCAGAGGGTAGTGAGCAGCCAAACAGGGAGAACGAAAAGAGAACAGATAAAAGATAATAATAAAGTAAAACACAGATATAGAAATGCTGTAACACTTAATGAAGTCGCTTTTACAAGCTGTAATTATATGACAAAAATAGTGCGTAGAGTAGCTCTGATCAGTGGAGGAGAGATCAAAGATGTCGTAGGGTGCTTAGCACTCTGTATAAACGACAGGGGGGCTTGTAACCTATGGTAACTAAACTGAATAAACAAACCATAGAATACTCGACTGGGACAAGTGATGATAATAAGTGATGATAATTGTCTATTTGCATCATTATAAGACCGGGTCCTGTTGGGGTCAGGTGCATATGGAGGTCAGTATTGCTGGTGAGCATGAGAGGATGCCTTGCTGGAAGTGGTGCGTTGTGATCTGCGAGGTTGTTATTGTCGCCGATCAGACTGAGGAGGTGGGGTAGAGATGAGTCTCCAGTTCAGTAATCTCTTGATGCCTTCTTTCAGTGTTAGGATGCTGGTAGTTTGAGATTGAAATGTCACAATGAGTTTTCTTGGGAAGCCCCATTTGTAGGGGATGTTGCGTTCCCTAAGTATTGTAGTGACTTGAGAGAATTCTTTGCGGTTCTTCGCTGTGGCAGCTGATATGTCAGTGAACAAGGAGATAGAAGAGTATGGATCAGGTAATATTTTAGTAGTGCTAGCTGCTGACATAATCTTTTCTTTGATGTGAAAAAATGTATGCGCGCCAGCACATCTCGCGGAACAGAATCCGGAAGGTAGCTTGGTTTGGCGATACTATGTGCCCTATCGATGGTCAATTCAAGCTGTGAGAGTTGGGGGATGAGTTTAAGGAACATCTGTTGGAGGTATTGAGTGAGGTCTGATGGTTTCAGTGACTCGGGAATACCTCTATATTTGATGTTGTTCCGACGAGATTGGTCCTCGAGGTCTGCCAATTTTGTCTGTAGGTAATGGATGTCTTCAGATTGCTTATTTAGAGTCTCAGAGGCATCTGCAGAAGCAGAGGCCTGAGCGGCAGCTTGTTTTTCAAGGGTCTCTGTGCGCTCCTCAATTTGGTCCACTCTTGCATGGAGTGAAGATAGCGATGAGCGTAGCTCACTTCTCAAATCTTTATGGAGTGACAATAGCATCATTTTTAGTGTGTGCTCGGATGGTGGTTGATCTGTAGCTGGATGTGCAGCCAGTGACTCCTTTATCTCCTCATGGTCATCCGCTGTTCCTTCCCAATGTTGTTATTTGTATTGTGGGACTTTAGAGGGGGACTGAGCTGGGGATTGAGCAGCACGTTTTCCCCTGTCAGCAGGTGAGCTCTGTGCAGATGGTGTGTTGTGTTCCGCACTGTCTAACTCCTCTGGTACACTCTCTGGGTCTAAATATGCGTCAGGTGGGAGCGGTGTAGAACTATGGTGGATTGATTTCGAATCAGCGTGCCTGTTTTGCATATTGTTGCCGTGGAAGAAATCAGAAATATATTGTGTCTTAGCTAGGTCTCTGAGTTTCTTCTTTGACATACCGCAGGAACTCCGGCTGTGATTGGTCTCCTGCAGTGTACAAGCGTGGGGGAGGAGGGTGCTGGAGAGAGTGAATTGTATAACACGCTTGAAGGTTGACTTGGGGCCACGGTAGCCAACACTAAGCAGCAGATAGTGTTTATCGGAGGGAACTGTAGTACCCTGACAATTAGCTCAGTGCCATCCGTCAGAAATAGGAGCAGGGAATTCTCCTGGGAGGGGTAGTAGTATTTTGGGATCTGTGATTGTGTCCCTTTAGCCACAGATATGTTTGAGAGAGATCACCAGTGATTAAGAGGCTGCAGAATGACGGCTGGTCCAGTTCTGGTATTATCCAGGTTAACAATGAAACAGTGGTCCAATCATCTGCTCGCTGGTGAGGGTAGCAGGTGGATGTGTGTATATAGAGGGACAGCCTGGCACTGCTCCAATCAAGAAGCCAAGTGTAGGCGCTCTGCTGCCTACACTTGTAGGCTAGGCCACAAGATGGCGTCTGGCAGTTATGAGAGGGCATATGTCTGTGAGGATGCCGATTCCATCCACGGACGGAGGCACTCAACAAGCGGCCCAAGGGGAGGTACAGTGCCCGAGGAGTCTGTGGAGGGTAGTAAGTTGCCTCACCCTGTCTGCAGTAGGGAGGATGGGACTCGGCGCTCCGTAAGTAGCAGGCGCTCCAATCCCGCTGTGATGCAGGCGTCCTTGTCCGGCTCCAGCTAAGCCGCAAGATGGCGGCTAGTGGTAATGTGAGGGGGTCTTGCCTACGAGGATGGCGGTCCCTCTATGGTCGGAGGCGCTCAATAGGTGTCCCAAGAGGAGGTGCAGTGTCCGAGGAGTCTGTGGAGGGTGTTGGGTTGACTCATCCGGACCCAGGTAAGGGGGAAGGAGACTGACACTCCGGGTGGATGCAGGCGTTCCCGCTGTGATACGGCCACTTTTGTCCGGCTCCTGCTGCTTCCCTTCAGAGGGTAATTGCTCCCTGATTGTTCCGGACTGGAGTTTGTGTTAAGGGGACCCCCCCAGGGATAGTTTTGAGGGGGAGTCCTTTGCTTGTAAAGGCAGTGAAGTTGCTGTTGTCCCGGGCTGAGCGGAGCTGTGGGATTAAGCAGCCATTACAGTCCGCAGCCAGCCACGCCCCCTCAATGCTGGTTTTTATCATTGCAAATGTGAGTGATTTTTTTATTATATATATTAAAGTCAGATTGGTACAGTCTGCACTATTGGAGTCTTTATCTTTTTCATGAATGACCATTACAACGTATGGGATTCCTCTGAGAATTGGTGAGCTGGAGTTTAGCCTGTATGATTTGAAAGCTTTGTCCTCCCTGGCTGGACCCGAGGGACTTCTGTCTTCCCTGATTGGATCGGTGGATGCTTTTTTCTATTAAGAGGCGCACACTGACCCCCCGTAATAGGGGGTCGGTACGTTTTGGTAAGAAGCTGTGTGTGGCGGTGGTCAAGGGTGATGGGCTGCATGTCTGTTTCTATGGCATCATTATTATAACACTTGCCTCTATGGATCATAATGCTTTATTTATATATCCTGGACTGTGCGCTGCAGTTTTATTATTTATGCTGTTTATGGTTCCATCTTGACCTATCTGCTAGCTGCACATACTATATAATTTTCTCATTGCTCAAGCGCAGGATTGTCTACATTTTAACCCCTCCAGATCCGCGCTATTGCCGAAATACGGCTCCAGCGCGGATCTGAATTGCCGGGACGACGTCCATGGACGTCGTCCCCTTTACCCGCCCCCGCCCGCGATCGCGGGCGCGCTGCCCGGATTTTCTGTGATCGCTGTGTCCCTTGGACACAGCCAATCACAGATCGTGGTAAATGGCCAATCACAGCGGCCATTTACCACATCAACAGCGGGTCCAATGAGAGATGATCTCAAATGTAAACATATGAGATCATCTCTCGTTGCCTGCCTTCTCTCCTCACACAGACACCGCTGTGTGAGGAGAGAGAGATCGCTTTGAGCTGCCGTCAATTGTAAGTGCATAACACACTTCACCTGTGCCCCCATTAAAAGTGCCATCTGCCAGTGCCATCTGCCAGTGCCTCTGCCAGTGCCATCTGCCAGTGCCATCTGCCAGTGCCATCTGCCAGTGCCACCTGCCATTGCCACCAGTCAGTGCCACCAGTCAGTGCCACCAGTCAGTGCCACCAATCAGTGCCACCAATCAGTGCCACGTAT
>BLSH010324393.1:25004-36161 GCA_018402905.1 Glandirana rugosa | reverse complement strand
GTAATATATGGTAGACTTGTGCATGGCTAAAAAATTCATTTTTTTTTAGTTTTTCGGAAATTCGGAAATTAAAAAAATTCGGAAATTCGAAATTCGGAATTTCGCGGTAATTCGGCAATTGTGGTAATTCGGAAATTTGCGGTAATTCGGCAATTGCCATAATTCAGAAATTCGTCAATCGGAGCAGACGAAAATCCGAAATTCGGAAATTCGGAAATTTGGAAATCCGAAAATTGGAAAAAACGAAGAATATTTGAAATAATAACTAACTAATAACTATTAAATTATAGGTATTGGAATTTCCTTGAAAGTTTGGTTGTTAATGAACTTAAATATGAAATTTAGCACTAATAGTCATACTTTCTAGAAAATTTCAATACCTATATTTAATAGTTATTTATTATTATTTCAAATATTCTTTTTTATTTCCGGTTCCGGTGATTTCTTTTTATTTACAGTTCGGGTTTGCTCAGCTCTACTTATTATGAATTATAATAAGTTATTATTTTTTCAAATGTTCTTCCTTATTTCTGACCTTTGCAGTGTGTGACTGTATATATGCATACTGTATGTATGTGTGTGTGCATACTGGGTGTGTACATACTGTGCTTATATTGTATGTAAACACACAGTATACATACAATATACATCCAATATACACACAGTATGTACACACCCAGTATGCACACACACATAAATACAGTATGCATATATACAGTCACACACTGCAAAAGTCAGAAATAAGGAAAAACATTTGAAATAATAATAGCTTATTATAATTTATAATAAGTAAAAATTATAAATTAATAACTTATTATTTCAAATGTTCTTCCTTATCTCCGAATTTCGGAAATAAAAAAGAATATTTGAAATAATAATAAATAACTATTAAATATAGGTATTGAAATTTTCTTGAAAGTATGACTATTAGTGCTAAATTTCATATCTAAGTTCATTAACAACCAAACTTTCAAGGAAATTCCAATACCTATAATTTAATAGTTATTAGTTAGTTATTATTTCAAATATTCTTAGTTTTTTCCAATTTTGGGATCTCCGAATTTCCGAATTTCGGATTTTCGTCTGTTCCAATTGCCGAATTTCCGAATTACCGCAATTGCCGAATTACTGCGAATTTCCGAATTACCGCAATTGCCGAATTACCGCAAATTTACGAATCAATGAAATTGCAGAATTACCGCAAATTTCCGAATTACCGCAAATTTCCGAATTACCGCGATTCGGAAAAACGAAAATTCGTAAAAATTCGGAAATTGATAATTCGGAATTCGTCCGAATTGCCGAATTTTGCAAAATTCGGTAAAAATGAAATTCGGAAAGAAACGAATTGCACAAGCCTAGGGGGCAATACACGGTATTAACGAGAAAGATAGGGGTATTGCGCTTTTGGATGTTTTTGGTGCTAGAAAGGCTTGCTGCCCCCAGTGGTTTCTTCCTTATGGGAGATATACTAATTATTTATTGAGAACTGGATGGCGCTACCTTAAATGATCCCTTTATGGTAAAAATATTTTGTACATGTATAAATAAATGTGATAAAAATTAATATAATAAGTGAACGATTAAATAAATAATATAAGGTAGTGTTTCCACTAAACCTTGAAGTAATGCAGTGCTCACATAAACCTTATTAATCCAGGTGTGCGAGAACTCAATTAGTGTAGTAATTAAAGTGCAAACGTCATATATAATATGTAAAAAACGTATAAGTATCTTAATACATATATTCCTTAAAGTGCAAACCTACTATATTATTTAAAGTGTTCTGTGCTTATTGTTGAACCATAAGGTGTATAAAAAACCCTGTTCAAAATGTGTGTAACCCCCACAGGTGTGGGATAATTAGCAACTCAAGTCCTTCAGTCCTTTCAAAAATGTCAACCCAGGTACTTCAATCCATTTAGAATTACACAATTATACAGTTCAAATGCTCCTTAATAGGTTGATGTGCTAAGTCAAAACAATGATCTTGCATATTTCATATTAATTGCCACAAATGTAAAAAGGTAAAAAAGTCTATAAATAATTAATAAATAATAAGAGGTGTTCTTCCAATTATGTGCATTAAGGCATTCCACTTTTTGTGAGTCACACATGCTCCCCTAGGACCCCTCCTTACCGGACGGCGCCACCCCACACAGGGGTACAGCGCAAGGACGCCTGTCTGGTCACTTGTGGGGAATCCTATGTGGTCTTGTGATTGTTGTCTCCGGTCTCCTATTGTGCTCCTCGGATGGGTGCCTGGACGGTCCAATGATCCTCAGGTTTTGTGGTATGGAAGGTAAAAAGACAGCTCCATAGTGTACTTTGATTTAAAAAGTTTATTGTATTCCAAATTTATTGCATCCAATAAAATCTTTTGATCAGGGTCATTTGGGTAGTTTCTGTTGTCATTATGATTTAAAAAGAGTAAACACAGTTCATTTATAATAAATGGCTTCAGCCAAACACTAAGCATGAGTGAAATATTCATTCATATTCTCTGAAAAATGGCCAAGAAATCATACATTTTGCCAGGGTATGTAAACTTATGAGCATAACTGTGTGTATATATATATATATATATATATACTGTGGGAGATTAGCTTGTGGGGATCACTTTTCAGAGGAAAATATTCAGCATGGATGTCAGTTTCTTTAAAATCTGGCAGCTTGCCAGGTTTATTATTTCAGATTTGCAAGTTCAAAACACAAATAAAAACAGAAAACAAAACCTCGCCGCCTAGTGCTAAACTAAAAGAACAGATTCCTCTCTATACAGTGTGGGGCTGTCCCCGACACCCACAAAACATAAGCACATTGCAAACCTTGTTCTTAGAGTCCCAATTAGCACACAGAGTTCTCTCAGCTTTCTTTCTCTGGGATCCAGGATCGAGCTCTCCTCTGTTCTCTTCCTGGTCATTAAATGCAGATAAGTGGACCAGAAAGTCTGGGCTGGAACCAGCTCTGCCACCGTGGACCCGGGTTGGACTCCCGCTAGTCGCCTCAAAATGATTGCATACAAGGCGACAATTATAACCCATCCATTGTGGCTCCTTGCATAACGTCACAATATATATACTATATATATTTGATGCAAGTGCCATTAGGCCTACTTGCCTTAAGGGAAGGATAGCAGCTAAAAGTAAAACCATGCTAGAACTCTATTTTTTTGCAGAACAGGGTGAAAACCTTTAACCTTACAATGTGGAACTGTGCTCCCTCTACCTCTCCTGCAACTTGTTTTCATTATGCTGCTGTTCTTCAGATCACTAGTCAGCAGGGGCAGCTCTGACATAATGGCACAAATCCCAACTCCTCTAACAAGTTGGCTACTTCCACACAAAAACACAGTGTGGAACACGGCATAGTAAGTCAGTAAGGGTCCATTCAGATGGGTGGTAGCAGCAGATTGCTTTTCATAGGGTGCCTGACAGGTGCCTGGTAGGCAGTATGTCACCTGCTCACCACCTGTTTTAACCTGAAGAGGCCAAACCAATACTACAATTACAAGCATTGCACACCGTTGCAGATTGGTTGCGGTGTGGACCCATTTACTCTGAGTCACATTTGGACATTAAAAGGCTAGTAAACCCGTGAAAAAAAACAACCCTGCAAGACAAAAGCATAATGTACTAGTATGCATCACATACTTGCATATTATGAAATACTTACCTTAGAACGAGGCCCCCGCAGCCCAGTTTGGTCAGTGCTGAGGGAGCCGACATGATGTCCACGATGTTTCTTCTGGGTCCGCGGCTCCAGCGATATGCGCATGGGAGATCTTCGTTCCAGCAGGGAGCTCTGATTTTCCGGCAGCATCCGCCAGATCTTCAGAACGCATGCACTGCTGACGTCAGCGGCTGCATGCAGGGCGAATATCTCCTAAACCTTATTATATAAAATTGCATTTGGGGGGGATACAACTGTTTTAAACAAGGGGTTAAAATTAAGCAAAGCCCGCCAAAACCCGACCATCAGGGGGGTCTCTTGTGGACCCCAAACTCACAAATGCGGTCTCTTCGCAGATGACATAGTCTTGTATATGACCTCCCCCCACACATCTCTTCCTAACCTCAACCATCTATTAGACACCTTCGCAAAACTCTCGGGTCTAACGGTCAACTACTCCAAATCTCAAGCGATAAACATTTCACTCCCACAGGAAATAGTCGATTCCTTACAGCATTCTTTTCCCTACAAATGGAGCCGATCTTCTATCCGATACTCGGGCGTCAACCTGACGCCCAAGATAGAGGACTTATACGACTGTAACTTTCCTCCCATTTATCGCAAGTTAGAGAACGATCTAAAAACGTGGTCTAAATGTAATCTCTCCTGGCTGGGTAGAATTAACGCAGTCAAAATGACACTTCTTCCGCGGATCCTTTAACTTTTCAGAGCCCTCCCTATACCCATTAGAAGACACTACCTCAGATCTCTCCAGAGTAAGATCCTTAAGTTTATTTGGGGTGGCTCCGGTTTCAGGTTCCCCCAAAGTATGCTATATCGTCATAGGAAGAAAGGAGGATTGGGGCTTCCCTCGCTTTTTAAATACTTCCAGGCCGCTAGGTTAGCCCAGCTCTCCCGAGTCTATTCGAGGGCCGAGAAACCAGACTGGATTCAGATCGAGAGGCAGGCAGTCCCACATCACACTATTGACTTTCTTCTCTGGATTCCTCCGAAGAAGAGACCGCCTGTCCTATCCCCGACCCTCTCGCACTCCTTCGCTCTATGGGATTCCCTACGTCACCACTCCGAATTGGTGTCCACCCTGACCCCACTAGCCCACATCTTCCATAATCCGGATTTTCCACCCGGCTTAGACATTAAAGCGTTTCAATGGTGGCTGGACAAGGGGCTGTACCGCATAGGGCACTACTTCTCCCCCTCGGGCCCCATCTCTATGGCTTATTGTGTAAGCAACCTGGATATCCCTACCTCTGAAAAATTCAGATTTCAACAAATCTCCCACTTTCTGAAACATATCTGGAAAGAGAAACCTCTCCCTCCTAGAATTTCCGTCTATGAAACATGGTGTGGCCTGGCCACGGAGCAAAGAGGAGGCATTTCCGTGGTATATGCAGCCCTCACCCAAAAGAAAAGGCCCCATATATGAAACAGTGGGAGGAGGACCTCCAGATCTCCTGGGACCTAGATTCATGGCATAAAGCCTTAACTGATTCCTCCAGAGGCATCTTAAACACTGTTCTTATGGAAGCTAACATAAAGGTCATTACTAGGTGGTATCTCACCCCCTCCAAACTGGCCCGAATTTATCCCACGGCTGATCCCCTGTGCTTTAGGGGTTGCGCCCTTCGGGGCTCAATGCCGCATATATGGTGGGAATGCCTGAGGATCAGACCCTTTTGGAATAAAATCTTTAACCTCATTGAGAAACTGACTAAAACTCAGGTACCTAGGTCCCCGGAGATAGCCTTACTGAACTCCTATATCCCAAACTTAACTAAACCTAACAGGAAATTAGCCCACTTCATCTTAACCGGGGTCAAACTTACCATCGCTAAATCCTGGAAAAAACCAAAGGTGTCCTTTGCAGCAACAGTACGGAAAATCTCTTGGATTATGTCCTAGGAAAAGTTGGCCAGCATCCTTTCAGACACCACCAAACGGTTTGAAGGAATATGGGAACCCTGGGCAGATTACGTTGGGATTTCCTTCATCCCAGGCCATAACTCATAAACAGCTTGAGCTATTTTCAACCAACACATGGTGCTTCACCCATCCCTTCCCTCTCTCTTACTTTTCTCTCCCTTTTCTTTACCCTTTACTTCAGTTTGTACCTGTTGCTTAACTTGGATAGCTATCACCTAGACAGTTACCTCAACAGACCTTCGCCCCTGACAGGGGGCTATTTGCTACGGTTATCCTACTCAAATACCTTCCCTGACAACAGGAAGTCGGCATTTTTCTTGAGCTCTTGTACTTGGGCTGTCCCTACCCTCATCGCACAGTATGTTCCCTTTACGGGGTGCCTTGAGGGTGGGAACCTCTCGATACATTCTTCCCATAGGCTAGGGAGGATTCCCCCCCCCCTTTTTTTTATCCCCTGTTGTTTCTGGTCAACGCCCCACACTGGATACTAAAACTTCTATATGATGTTGCTTATAATAGGGATAGTCAAATGAGGTAACATAATCATTTGAATTCTTTATATCTCGATATGCTATCTGTTATTTTACATTGTCATGTTTATACTTTACAAAATTGAATAAAAATCTTTGAAAGTAAAATTAAGCAAAGCATCAAGGCAACAACATCTGTACTGCAAACAATTGAAAGTATGGCACATAAGGCCATACAAAAAGTACCACTTATGGCCACTGGGGTGAATTTTAAAGGACAAAATGACTGAAAATGTCTATTGAAAAAATAATAATTTTATTATAAAAATTTGACAAATTGCGATATACAAAAAACAGGACACCAGAATTTAATAAATTCATAACTGTGTGACCTCCTTTACCACCAAAACGCCGAATGGCGTATAGAAACCCATTATTAATAAAAATAGATTATCACTGCAGTGTACACTACATAAAATACAAAACCCAAAAGGAAAAGAAAAAAGATCTGGACGTCATCCCCGCTATCATTCAAACCATCCATATCACATAATACCATGCATGCGGAGTCTCATATAACAGGAATAAAAAATTCTCAAGCATTTTTGTGAAAGTAGCAGCAAACAGGCTCAAGCAGATTAGCATTAACTGTTAAAATACCAGACCATGAACCATGGATTCCAAAAACTAGATTAGCTCAATTGCCGGAACTATGTAGAGCTGTGTGGAGAGCCAAAGTTAGGAAGATCATAAAGTCCAAAATCTCAAGCATGTGTGCGGAAGTAGCAGCAAACAGACTCAAGCAGATTAGCATTAACTGTTGAAATGCCAGACCATGGACAATGGATTCCAAATAAGCTAGATTAGTTCAATTGCCGGGACTATATAGAGCTTTGTAGAGAGCCACAATTAGGAAGACCATAAAGTCCATGCAACTTTGTTATTTATGCTGGTGGAGCCACAAAGATACGTGTATTATAACACAAGTCCATCCATATAATCACAGGGCAGGATGAATCAGTTCACCTGTGCAGACAAAAGCTGTATATCCTCATGGATGCGTGTCAGGAGATATATGTACAAACAGGGGGTCAACGCTAAGGAGGTATGGGTACAAGGTTACAGGGTGGTCTTATGTCCATGCGGACGTGTCCTCAACCGTTTGTGCTGTATTACACACTGCAATTAAATGGAAACGGTCTCACCCAACCATACATGCGTCTCGCCAAACAGTCGTATCCAGATCTATCTCCAAGCGAATCTTAACATATGTGATTCAGAGGCAATGTTACCGCTGGTGGGTTAGCCGTGCTGGCTGGCCGTGCTGGCCGATGGGATGGCTGCAACCTGGAAGGGATGGATGGCCCCTCTGTTGCGTGGGCTAAACGGTCCTCGTGCTACCACAAGCTGGATGGTCAGTCAAAGCAGGGGTTGACGCCGGTCATGACGTCAACGCGTTTCGCTGGATAGACCAGCTTCCTCAGGACTGAGCCTTGTGTGCCATACTTTCAATTGTTTGCAGTTCTCCCTTTACCACTGGCCCCAGGCCCACTTAGTCCTGAGTAGGGTGGCGATTAGGACAATAACTTCACTATGGGTCATTGGTCTCAATTGGTTTCTTTTTCTTTTTTCTTTTTTTCCAACAAAATCTGTACAGCCCTTATGAGTCTTCCATGGCCTTCTATAGGTGGGCGGTTGGAGCGTAGTCAAACCATGGCTCAAGAACCTTTTTTATTGCCCCCACCCAGTCCCTAATGGGAAAAGATCAGTTGAAGAAAGCCTACAAAAACCACTAGTACTATTAGTCCTTGGCCCTTTGCTTTCCTTTTTTGGGCCCAACTTCTACAGTACAAGTCTACTTTCTGTTTTGTTTTTTGCCATATCAGACTAAAGCAACCAGTCAGGTTAAGGTAAACATAAAAAAAAGCTTGCTGGTCAAATGAACCTTTAGTAAAGCATCATTACAGTATTATTCCAAATCCCAATTTTTTCCATCTCTCTCCCATCTCTTTCTCTTTTACTTTAACAAATGGGAAAATGTATTCTTGTACATCTGACCTTTCCCTTGGTCTTTTTTTCTTGTTCTGTGTTTGCATTATCCTTTTCTAATACCTTGCCTTTCCTGACCTAATTTTTTATACCTTCTTGCTTGCAAAAACCTGATCTCCTTTTCCTCCCACCCATATCTATGGTCCCTAGTTCTTCATACATTTGTATTTTGTTTCTTTCATGTTATTTTCGCTATTCATCTCTGCCTCTGCATTGCTGTCTGTACATCTTTTTCACTGGCAAACCTTCATTTCATTCTGTCTCCTCTTCATCTTTCTTGCAATTATTTTCTCTATTTAATTTTCTCTCTCCTATATTATTACAGAGTGTCTGTCTTTTTCTCTCCTCCCTCCCCAACAGCCCCCCACCCCCACCCTCTGTCTCGCTCTGTCAGAAAGACACCATGGAACAGTTGAAGCACTTATTAAATTGTTAGTACGTAAGTGCCATGTAACCAGTATAATTGGCTTCTTAAAATATTCTGTTTAACAATAACAGATCTGTATGCAGCACGTGGCAGCAGCTGAGTGACAGTGTGAGTGACAATGCTCCTGAGAACTTAATGGTTGACCATACAGGTGAAAGGGGGTCACTAGGGATATTTATTTGAACATTCCTAGAAGAAGAATGTGAGCTGTCCAAAATTATTCAAATAAACTGTGGGGCTGTCAAATGCTTAGTCTGATTCTAAAACTCTCATCTTTTTTTACTGTAACCCTTTTACTGCCATTGACATAAAAGTTACTTTGAAACAAAGCTGTTAGTAGCTTGAGTCCATTCCCTCCTCATTCCCTTAGGCTAGAAGTTCATTGTCACTTCAACCTTTTTTTTGACACAACACACCAGAATGCACAGATGGTTCAGATCTTTGCATTGTGGTGCACTAAAAAAAGGTATTTATGTGTGCTGGCAAAATGCGATGGGAGTACACAGGGCTGCTGTTAGAAAATACAGGGCCCTGTACAGCCTATCTGAAAGCCACACCTCAGAAAATAACAAAATTCTATTTTTACTAAAAAAAAAAAAAAAAAAAACACTAAATCATTATTAGCGGACACAAACACAACATAATTTACAACATTCCTGCTAAATCTAAAATATAAAATTGTACTGGGCTAATAAATAAAGCTCTGTGTGAATGAGATCTTGGGGCTCATTTATATAAGCTCTGTGGCCTGTACTTGCAAATAAGAAGTTTGATTATGTGGCTGGACCTGGAGCTGTGTGCATTGCACATGGTTGCGAGGTGCTTGCAGAGCAGCGCCATTCACTTAAATGGGTCATGTTCAACAGAGGTTATTGAAAACTAAGGGTTTATTTTGTATTGTAACCTCTTGCTTATCTTCAATAAACTTTCCGCTTTTTCGGTTAAAAAAAATTGAACGACTTGTTCACATTTTCTTTTCTCTCATTCGTAAAAAGCATTTTAGTGCATACCCTTTGCAAGGGGCAGTCCCATAAATGTATACTGAGATGCAGCAGTTGCAAAGACACAGCCACTGCTCTCAATCTGAAATCCTTGTGTGTGTGCAAGATAGTGTGACTAGCCAGTCACAGTTTCCCCAATCACTATCACACTAGTCAGTGTCGGCAGACCAGTGTGGCCAGCAACAGTGTTCCTGATCATCACCACACCAGTGCCACTGTCACCAGAACTAGTGAAGCCATCAACAGCGTCCATGATCTCTGCCACGTCGGTACAGTGTCAGCAGAGCCAGTGCAATCAGCAACAGCATTCCTGATCATCGCCATACCAGTGCAGTGTTGCCTCTGCCTGCTGCCTCTACTGACCCTGACCTGTTTATTGTCCATGTTTCTGTCTGCTATCTGGACCAATCCTTTGCCTGTTTATTGACCACGTCTCTGCCTGCCACCTGAACTGACCCATCTGCACATCCCGCTGACTAAATTCCTGAGGGACACAGCCATCCCCTGCAGAGAGCTCCACTCCTAGAACCTGTACTTCCTGGCCAGTGAACATGGAATTCCTGGGTGCAGCAATATACCAGTAGACGTAGCTTGTTTGGCTTAAAGGACTGCTATAGGTGACACTATACTAAGTTATTTTGCAAGACCACTTCTTTAGAGGCAACCATTACAGCACATTTTTGTTGATACAATTGGTTGATCTTTGTGATATGTAAGATACAATGTCCCATACATAATCAGTCCAAACACTGAAAAAGGCTCACACATGTGGTATTGCCATATTTGGGAAGAGTAGCAGAATATGTTTTTGGGTGGAATTCTAATGTTGTGTGTAAAAAATATCTTAAAAACTGACAACTTTGTGTAAAAAAATAATTTTAATTTTCTTTCTGCATTTTCCAAAAACTTGTGGCAAAAAAAAAAAGAAGTCTTCAAAAGACTCACAATTAGTGTTGAGCGAACCCGGACTGTAACGTTCGGGTCCGTACCGAACTTTCGGGTGTCCGTGGCACGGACCCGGACCCGGACATTTCAAAAATCGTTCGGGTTCGGTCCGGGGTTCTGCTATTTTACTCCACGTGTTGAGAAGCTGCAGGGCAGCCAATCAACAAGCGTTTCACTGGTTTGCCCTTAGAAGCCATCACAGCCATGCCTACTAATGGCATGGCTGTGATTGGCCGGTGCATCATGTGACCCAGCCTCTTTATAAGCTGGATTCACAGTGCTGCAGTCACATGCTCCTTGGGTTAGTATAGGGAAAGGTAGCTGACGGCGTGAGGGACAGATTTTAGCCATTTTAAGACCTGATCCTGCATCCTGAGATAGATTACTTTACTACTGCTGTCTGTGCTGTTGCTCTGAGGACAGATAGCAGAAATTAGAGATTTCACATACCGCTGCTTTGAGTTGCAGATCAAGCTCTGCATAGAACAACGATCGCTACGATCGTGCTCTACGATCAGATTGTTGGGGGAATTTGAGATTTCAAATACCGCTGCTTAGAGTTGGAGATTTGCAGATTAAACTCTGTCCAACGAAACGATTGTACGTTCGTACACAACGAGCAGATTGTTGGGGGAATTTGAGATTTCAA
>BLSH010324369.1:38233-55947 GCA_018402905.1 Glandirana rugosa | reverse complement strand
GTGGCCATGGCCCCAAGACATATGTGGCCATGGCCCCCAGGGGCCCGAGGAGGATGGAAGTCGTGGAGGACCGTCTTCGCCGCCTGCCTAGCCTCCCTAGGATCCAGGTCGAGGAAGTGATGCTGGAGGGGCCACAACCCCGGGGAGTGCCCTCCGTTGCCCGGCCTCTGCCCACACCTGACATGGCGCTCAGCTCCTCCTCGCTGCTGCTGGCGGCGGCTCTGGGCGGCGGGATCATCCTGGTACTTCGCCGACTGATGAGCGGCAGCGTCCGGGCCGCCGGGTCCGCCCTGATGCGGGGGAAGACGGTGATCGTCACCGGGGCCAACTGCGGCATCGGCAAAGCGACGGCGGCCGAGCTTCTCCGGAGACAGGCCCGGGTGATCCTGGCCTGCAGAGACCGGGGGAGGGCGGAGGAGGCGGCCCAGGAGCTCCGGCTGGAGGCCGGCAACACCGGGGAGGTCGTAGTGAAGGAGCTGGACCTAGGATCCCTCCGATCCGTCCGCCGCTTCTGCCAGGAGGTGCTGAAGGTAGGAGGAGCCCGGGGACCCCCGGTACCGGTGTATACAGAACCCCGGTACCGGTGTATACAGAACCCCGCCCCCCGGTACCGGTGTATACAGGACCCCCCCACTAACATTTAAAGGGACAGTCCGCTATGTATTGAATGTTTACATTGGATTCTGCAGAGCATTGCACCGCCATCAGTGTGTGACGGGTGCAGCAGACTATTCCTCCCTCCCCGGGAAGATCCATTCACACCTAGCAATCTGGAATTGTGGGCAGGATTGGCGCAATGGCAAAACACGTCACCCATTTGGGTGCCATTCATTCTTAACCACTGTCATGGAATGGCGCCAAACTTCGGTACTCCATAGGCAACTCTTTAAAAGTCTCTACAAGTCATCAGTTTAGAGTTACAGAGGATATCTAGTGCGAGAATTATTGCTCTCGCTCTGACGTTTGCGGCGATACCTCACGTGTGGTTTGAACTCCGTATGTGGGCGTGACTTATGTATGTGATAGACACTGCATGGGGGGATGAGGCGCTTTAAAACTTTCTTTGTTTTGTTTTTTTTTTACCCTGTCCTTTTAATTTTTTTTGTTTTGGATCACTTTTACTGCTATTGCTAGAAATATGATCATCCCTTGCATTAGCAATACAGCATGACAGGTCCTCTTTATGGAGAGGTCTGGGGTCTATAAGACCCCAAATCTCTCCTCTACCTTTAAAAGCAAAAGATCAAAAATTATTTTGTTGCTCTTTTGCTTTAATTTAAGGACCGGAAGATTTTCCCCCTTAATGACCAGGACATTTTTTGCTATACGGTATTGCGTTGCTTTAACTGACAATTGCGCGGTCATGCGACGTTGTACCCAAACAAAATTGACGTAATAGAGCTTTCTTTTGGTGGCATTTGATCGCCTCTGCAGTTTTTATTGTTTTGCACTACAAACAAAAAAAGAGCGACAATTTTGAAAAAAAATATATATATATTTTTGTTCTATAATCAATATCCCCAAAAAAAAAAATGTAAAAAAACACATTTATTCATCAATTTAGGCCGATCTATATTCTACATATTTTTGGTAAAAACAAATCGCAATAAGCGTATATATTGATTGGTTTGCACAAAAGTTATAGGGTTCTACAAAATAGGGAATAGATTTATGGCATTTTTATTATTTGTATTTATTTTTTTTACTAGTAATAGCGATCAGCGATTTTTAGTGGGACTGTGATATTGCGGCGGACAGATAGGACACTTTTGTCACTTTTTTGGGACCAGTGACACACAGGGATCAGTGCTATAAAAATGCATTGATTACTGTATAAATGACACTGGCAGGGAAGGGGTTAAAGAGGATGTAAACCCTGATGGGGTTTACTTCCTCTACATTCCCCTGCAAAGTAGAAGCATAATGGGCTACTATGCATCGCATACTAACCCATTATGTGTCACTTACCTGCAAACAAAGCCTGTGATGTCCCCTGTGCAGGCAGCGTCCATCTTCAGCCCCTCTTCTTTCCGGGGCCGCGATCTCCGGCGCTGTGACTGGCCGGAGTCGCGTGACGTCACTCCCGCGCATGCACGCGGGAGCCGCCAGTCACGGCACGATTTCAGTGAAGAAACGGCACGGAGGCTGTTTCTTCACTGCGCATGTGCAGAAATGACATTGGCACATCTCTTACACTGCATATCTCCTGAACCGTGCAGGTTTAGGAGATATGCAGGGCACCTATAGGTGAGCCTTATTATAGGCTTACCTGTAGGTCAGTGGTTCTCAACTCCTGTCCTCGGGACCCACTAACAGGCCAGGTTTATTTATTTATTTTTATTTATTTCAGGTACTTATATAGCGCCGTCAATTTTACGCAGCGCTTTACATATATATATATTTTACATTCACATCAGTCCCTACCCTCAAGGAGCTTACAATCTAAAGTCCCTAACTCACATTCATACGTATACTAGGGACAATTTAGACAGGATCTAATTTACCTACCAGCATGTCTTTGGAGTGTGGGAGGAAACCGGTTTGCAGGATAACTGAAATACATCACAGGTGATATCATTTGCTGCTCAGTGATTGCAGTATTCTAGTCTGCATCTCCCCAAGGTAATACTTAAAATCTGGCCTGTTGGTGGGTCCCGAGGACAGGAGTTGACAACCACTGCTGTAGGTGAAAGTGGTTGTTACGAGTTGACAACCACTTTAACACTAGTGGTGATCAAAGGATTAAGTGTTCCCTGGGAGGTGTTTTCTAACTGTGTGGCTGACTCTTGAGATCGCACTCTGCGATCAGCGCAACAATGAGACTTGGCTGATCACAGATCGGAGAAAGGAGCCGATCCCGGCCCCATACCGCATGATCAGCTGTCAGCCAATGACAGCTGATCACGTGATGTAAACAGATCAGTAATCTGCTCTTTTTGTCCTCATGCTGACAGCGCGAGAAAAAAAAAATCCGATCACCGTCTTCTGTCAGAGGGACATTGGTCCCGAACAAGGAGAGCCACCACCGCCTCATCTGTGCCCACCAGTGCCACCTACCAGCAAATATCACTGCTGCCTACCAGGGCCACCTATCAGTGCTGCCCATCAGTGACTCATAATCGGTGCTGCCTATCAGTGTCACCTACCAGTGCCCATCGGTGCACATCAATGAAGGAGAAAAATGACCTGTTTTCAAAATATAACAAACTATTCTTTTTTTTGTAAAAAGTAAAAAACCCCAGTGGTGATTAAATACCAAAAGAAAGCTCTATTTGTGTGAAAAAAATGATAAAAATTTCATTTGAGTACAGTGTACCATGACCGCGCAATTGTCATTCAAAGTGTGACAGCGCTGAAAGCTGAACATTGGCCCGGGCAGGAAGGGGGTGAAAGTGCCCAGTAAGCAAGTGGTTAAAAATTAAACATCCAAACAGCATCACAGATATCAATATACTATATTTATATACGCTCACTTTATTGCTAATATTACTCTGAAATTCAAGATGTAGCTGGGCGTAGTAAGATGTCCGCTGCCGCTGTTGTTGAACAATCTGATGGACTCTGTTAGTAGTGAAGTGGTGAAGTGTGTGGAAGGCATAGCGCGCTTTGGAACGCATAGCACATGCGCAGTAAGTATTTTTTGGTCAGGACGTCACTTCCGTTACACAATCTGATGGGTAGCGGTAATCTGAACACTGGAGGAACCGGACATGACATCATAATGTCGTTCCGGTCCTCCAAGGCCATAGCGATGAGCAGAGGTTGCCTTCTCTCATCTCTATGCCAATCCACTGGCGGCACCAGATGGGTCCTGGACTTCACCAATTGCTTAGGTAAGCCTGGGAAGCGGCGGGAGGGGTGCTTCTAAAAGTGATCCAGTGGTGAATTCGCCACTCCGACCACTTTAATCTTGTAAAGAATTGGCGGCTGAAAAAAAACCAATACCGGGGTTATGGCATATTGCTGCAGCAATAACCCCGGTGTTCTACTTCCCGACCAGAATGTAATTTGTCTATGGCCCGGTTGGCAAGTGGTTGTCCCTACAAACCCTGTGCAATTTTGCTGGCATTATTGCCAGATTCTTGTTGCCCCTAAAGGTACCTGACCTTCTTTTGTGTGACAGACGCACATAGGGCAGCCTGGTCAAATGAATAGGCTGTCGTATGAGCAACACAAATTGCCAGTGGGTATGTGCGCTCCTGCTATATGAAGTGTGAATGGAGCCATAGACTCGGTTCACATTGGTACTGACTCACGATGATGCATTTTTGTAGTGCGACTTTGCGTGAATGTTCATGCTTTGTGCATTTTTTTTTTGTAGGAGACTGGATTTTATACACAAAACCTTGCCAAAAACACACAAAAATCCATGTACATGCATTCTACACAATTTTGGCGTGTTTCCATTGAAGTCTATGGGGCCAAAATCACGTTGCAACTGCAATAAAGTAGCACCTGCACCTTTTCCAAAGACACACTTCAGCTGTACTGCATTGATGTGAACAGGCACCGTGGAGAATAATGTGATTTCCATTGCTGTGTCGCAGCTGCATGAGAAAACGCACTAGTGTGATTGGGGGCTTAGGGCTTCACATGTGAGGTGGTAAAACCTAGCAGTTGTGGACGGGGCGAAACATGTTGGGGGCGTGGCTCATAAGCAGTGGCGGCCGGTCCACAAGGGGCGCCGCACCCAAGCTTGCACCATCTCTGAGGCTTTGCACTGTGCAGGGCACCGGACCAACAGGTTTCTACCAGGTCCTTCACACCCACACAGGCACGTGGCCACATCCCGAGGCCCCAATTGGCCAGTTTTATATTGTCCTCAGGGCGCAAAGCACTGCGCCACAAGCCCTCCCACCCTCCATCATCACAGAAGCGAGCTTTCAAATGCTGAGCTCAGTTACTGCATTAGGGGAGAGAAAACACAGGTTGGGGGGGGGTTGAATCTGAGAAAGGGCTCACTCCTGGGATGGTGGAAGTAAACAGAGCCTCGCATTTTGTCATGCACCTGTCTGCCACGTTTGGAGCACCACAAGCATGACAGGTGGTTTTTGCTGGTTATGTGGCTGTGCGTAAAATTGCAGCCTAGCAGGTTCTGATTTCTTGTTATATAACAGAGATTCTGTGTACAAGAAATACATCTTCTAGTGACGTGAGATCCCGGGCTCAGTGCACAAGTTCAGCTTGTGCAATATTTCAGCTTCCTCTTTACAGCCAGTCGCATGATCGGAGTGGGAAAGTGATGGTTTGGTTTCTGATCTGCTCCTGAGTACTTTGCTGTTCTAGACACACACTGTTTAACTTACATTGTCCCCTCTATCCCTTCTATTTCTGTATGTGGCTGATGTTACTGTGATTATTTTAATGAAAAAAACATCCAAGTACCTTTTTCCTAATTGATAAACAGTTTTCACATTACCCAGCTCTTCCCCAGCCTGTCTGCAGGGAAACAGTGGCAGGAGGAGTTTCTAGTCCTCTGCTGCTGGTCACATGTTCAGATAAAAACAGCCTTTGGAATACAGAGTAAAAATAAATAAAGGTGAAGCCTTCATTATTCTACATGTGATATCCCGCCCTATTGTGTTTAGCTGGTTAGTGGGCATGGAGGAGGGAGGGGGTGGGCTGTCATTTATCACCCTGTATACACCCAAATGTGTGACTCTATAGTCACATGGGCTGCTCAGATGTGATAGGGAGGAAATGCTCTGCATAGAAACTCACTGAAAACTGAGCATGTGCAGAGTTGCCACCACAGCTGCAAAATCCCTAGCTGAATTGGGGACATGGAAAGAAGGTGGAGATAGAGAGCAGCAGGATCAGGGGGGATTTGATTTAAATCAAGTCGATTTAAATAACGATTTACATCATGATTTAAATCACTGGTAAAAAGGCTTGACTTACATCAACTCTATTTAAATCATATTTTTTAAAGAGCAACTGTCATCTCTGTCCCGCAGTGGCTCCTCCTGACCTGCTGTTGACTCACCGACAGTTCCATTCACTTTAATGGGATGGCTGGTGATGCTGCAGTGACACAATAAGGTGAGGGGCATGGTGGCAGCAGGTGAGTGGATGCCCACTGCCATGGTGGATCTGAAATGACAGGTGCTCTTTAAATGTAAGAACTTAATCTTGCTGCTAGTTAGAATCTTTAATATGTGCAAAAAAAAAAAATGAAGGTTTCTTATTTAGAATTAGAAGCTGTCAGGTTAGTAAAACAGCGATATGAGAACCCATTCAATCATACAGTTTGTAGTGTACATAGATTTGCAAAACCATGGGATAAAGGAATATTCCTGACCTTTGTTTTATCTCATGGTTACTGTGAAATTGTGTGAATGCATCAATGCAGTGCATGTTATCTCAGCTTGCAGAGCTTGGATTCATTGAATGAGTTCACCAAAAATGTAAATATTGCAGAAAATACAGCCTCAGTATGCTACATACCTAAGCTCCATTTCATGCTGAATAGACTAAATTATTACTCTATCCTAAATAGAAAACTATCTTTAAATAGATTTTTACTTCAAAAGCATTTTATTAAAATAAATTGAACCCCTTGCCGATCGGCAATTGACGGCGGCAAGGTGGCTCGTGAGCGCAAATCGCCGTCAACCGCGCTCACTGTGTTCGGGGAGGGCCAGGGAGCGGGTGCGGCGGCTTCGATTGCCGCCGGCAACCCGCGATGGCCCCCCCGAGCGGAGGAACGGAGGTCCGTGTATGTAAACACGGACCTCCGCTCTGTGTGAAGGGGGAAGGGCTGTGATCACAGCCTTCCTGTATACGAAAGCTGTGACCACTTCCCTTCCCCAGCCAGGGCAGTCCCCCTACAGTTAGAACACGCCCAGGGTGATCTCCAGGCTTTAGTGAATTTTTAAATACATGGCTCAAAAAAATTAAAGGAACACTTTGAAAACACATCAGATCTCAATGGGGAAACGTATTGTGCTGGATATCTATACTGATATGGATTGGGTAATGTGTTAGGATGCCACATCGTTTGATGGAAATGAAAATTATCCACCTACAGAGGGCTGAATTCAAAGACACCCCAAAAATCAAAGTGAAAAAATGATGCAGCAGGCTAGTCCATTTTGCTGAAATTTCATTGCAGCAACTCAGAATGGTATTCAGTCATTTATATGACCCCCACGTGCTTGTGTGCATGCCTGACAATGTCGGGGGTATGCTCCTAATGAGACGACGGATGGTGGCCTGGGGTATTTCCTCCTAGATCTGGACCTGGGCATCACTGAGTTCCTGAACAGACTGAGGTGCAACCTGGCCACGTCGGATGGACTGAAACATAATGTCCCAGAGGTGTTCTATTGGATTTAGGTCAGATGAGCATGGGGTCCGTTCAATGGTCTCAATTCCTTCATATTCCAGGAACTGGCTGCATACTCTCACCACATGAGGCCGGCATTGTCATGCACCAGAATGAACCCTGGACCCACTGCACCAGCGTAGGGTCTGACAATGGGTCCAAAGATTTCATTCCGATACCTAATAGCAGTCAGGGTGCCATTGTCTAGCCTGTAGAGGCCTGCGCGTCCCTCCATGGATATGCCTCCCCAGACCATTACTGACCCACCACCAAAATGGTCACGCTGAGCAATGTTACAGGCAGCATAACGTTCTCCATGGCTTACCCAGACCCTTTCGAATCTGTCACATGTTTTCAGGGTGAACCTGCTCTCATTTGTGAAAAGCACAAGGCACCCATGGCAGACTTGCCAATTCTGATGTTCAGTGGTAAATACCAATTGAGCTCCACGGTGCCAGGCAGTGAGCACAGGGCCCACTAGAGGACGTCGGACCCTCAGGCCACCCTCATGAAGCCTGTTTCTGATTGTTTGGTCAGAGACATTCACACCAGTGGCCTACTGGAGGTCATTTTATAGGGCTCCAGCAGTGCTCATCCTGTTCCTTGCACAAAAGAGCAGATACCGGTCCTGCTGATGGGTTAAGGACCTTCTACGGCCCTGTCCAGCTCTTCTAGAGTAACTGCTTGTCTCCTGGAATCTCCTCCATGCTCTTGAGATTGTGTTGGGAGACTCAACAAACCTTCTGGCAATGGCACGTTTTGATAGTCATCCTGGAGGATTTGGACTGCCTGTGCAACCTCTATAGGGTCCAGGTATCGCTTCATGCTACCAGTAGTGATACTGACCCTAGCCAAATGCAAAACTAGTGAAAACCAGTCAGAAAAGATAAGTGGGGAAAAAATGGCAGTGGCCTCCACCTGTAAAACCATTCCTGTTTTTGGAGGTTGTCTCATTGTTGCCCATCTAGTGCACGTGTAGTTAATTTCATTGACGCCAAAGCAGCTGAAACTGATTACCAACCCCCTCTGCTACTTAACTGGCCAGATCAATATCCCAGGAGTTTAATTGACTTGATGCTATACTCTGATTAAAAAGTGTTCCTTTTATTTTTTTTTTTTGAGCAGTGTAGTTTGCTTGGACCAAGTTGGTCCAAACAAAGATTTAATTAACTCTGGCAGAGATTGTGACATCACCTGTCTGCCTCAGCCAATCAGAGGAAGCTTTGTATCCATTCATAGAATACAAAGCCTCCTGTGAAGAGTGCTCAGCCCAACTCAGTTTTGTTGCATGATGGGAAGTTCCCATCCCACTGCCAGAACCTAGCACTGTATATTGTATGTAGCTGAGGCCACATACGGTTTATACAGCGCACACAGCCGCTGCAGGTGTTGGTGAAGGAAATAATTCATTTGGACCAACTTGTCCAAGCAAACTATTTAAACTTCACTAAAACATGGAGATCAGCTTTAAATTGGAGTGCCTGAAAAATGCACCTTTTTTTGAGGTTGGACACCAGCATCAGGGGAGCTTTCTATCAACACAGGTGACAATTTTTAAAGCCCAGCTCCAGGATATTAGCAACTTCCCCATCTAACTATCCATAGGTGGGAAAAAAGAAAACCTTTGCTAATGGCTGTTTTACTTACCTGAAATCACGGACATGTGATATGGCCAGTGCGATTCTTCGTTCTATTTCTGTTTACTTCCCGGGGTCCTTTTTTAGGTGTCCACATCATTGCCTGCATGATGTGAATACGTCCTATTGGTGTAGGTGGCATTTCCAGAGGTTGGGTCCTCTCTATGTAAGCGCCAGAGGCAAGAGAACTCAACGGGGGAGCGAGGAAAAATGTTTTGTCCCCATGAAAGTAAATTAAAGTGATATTAAAGCTTTGTTTTTTAAAACAACAAACATATTCTACTTACCTGCTCCGTGCAGAGCAGCTCTGGGTCCCCTTCTCTTCAGGTCCTCTTCCAGTGCTTCTTGCTCCTCCTCTTCAAGCAGTGCCCCCAGAGAAAGCCGCTTGCCCTGGGGGCACCACTGCGTGCTCGATCCCGAACCGCTGCTCTATGATCCTATATGACACATATCAGCCCCCCCCTCCCCCACCCTGCTCTATCCTCATTGGCTTACTGGCTGTGATTTAGAGCAGTGTGAGCCAGTGGGCTCCCGCTGCTGTTTCAGCTACTAAGGGCCCATTCACACCTGAGCGTTTTGTAGCTCAAATATGCCTGAAGCTACAAAACGCTGGAGGGGAAAAAAATCAATGATTCTTTATGGAGATGGTTCACATCTCCACTCAAAAACGGCTGAAGCCAAATGCCCTAAGCTCAAACTACTCCCGGAGGTATTTTTGTCGCCCAAATCGGGCATATTCTCTATTGCCATAGAATCAACGGAAAAGTGTCAAACGCACGTATTAGCGTGGCATCGGTGTTTGCTAATGCCCAATGTCGCATGACAAAAAGGTGTGAATGCGGCCTAAGGAGGGAGAGTCTCCATGCAGCCAAGGTTGTATCGTGAATATTGCGGGGGGCTACTGCACACAGAAGGTTTTTTTTACCATCATGCATAGAATGCAAAAAAACCTTCAGCCTTTAGAACCACTTTAACTTGCCTCATAAAGGAGGCTTGGGGAGAAATTTTTGTCTAGTGATGTACTATAAATGGCCAGTATATAGGCTGACATTAACCACTTTAGCCCTGGAAGCTTTTACCCCCTTCCTGACCAGGCCATTTTTTTCGATTCGGCACTGCGTTACTTTAACTGACAATTGAGCATTCTTGTGACACTGTACCCTTATTTCCCCACAAATAAAGCTTTCTTTTGGTGGTATTTGATCACCTCTGCAGTTTTTATTTTTTGCGTTATAAACAAAAAAAAAGACAGAATTTTCTTTAAAAAAACGATTTTTTACTTTCTGCTATAAAACAGCCAATAAAAAAATGTAAAAACATATTTCCTCATCAGTTTAAGCTAATATGTATTATGCAACATATTTTTAGTTAAAAAAAAATCCCAATAAGCGTATATTGATTGGTTTTTGCAAAAGTTATAGCGTCTATAAACTATGGGATATATTTATGGAATTTTTATTTATTTGTACTAGTAATGGTGGCGATTAGTGATTTTTAGTAGGACTGCGACATTGCGGCGGATAAATCTGACACTAAGTGATACTTTTTTGGGACCAGTGACACCAATACAGTGATTGGTGTTAAAAAAATGCACTGTCACTGTACTAATGACACTGGCAGGGAAGGGGTTAACATCAGGGGTAATCAAAGGGTTAAATGTGTCCTAGGGGGTGCTTTCTAACTGTGGGGGACTTTCACTAAGGCAGTGCTTCTCAATTATTTTCTGTCATGCCCCCCCTAGGAAGAAGAAAACATTTCGCGCTCCCCGCACGACTGTAAATAGTATCATTTGTCTATAAAATTGTTATAAGTACACCTCTGCATAACTGTATCCTTATTAACGTATAAGAGAATAAAAAAGAAAGAAATGTATATCAATTTACAACAAAGAATAGCTTTATTGTCCATAATTTTAAGTCTTCCCTTGTAGGGAGGTCTTGATGCTCCTTAACCTGGGGGTGGTCTATTGTATGGGGGGGGGGGGGGGTCGTATCTACTTGCGGCTCCTGTAATGGATATTGACCCTTATTATTGGTATCCTCCTGCGGTGTGCTTTGTACCCCTTCCACTCCTGCATTCCTGCTATTATGCCCTTTTTTATCTAGGTTACCTTCAGGGCATAGTTTACCTGCAGAGCGTCTTTTTGCACCTTCCCCCTCCTCCTTTTGATCCAGGGTACTGCCTTCTAGTTTGTATACTTTTTCCTCCTCCATCCCCTGGTTACTATTTATTTTCCTCTTTTCAGTTTTATTATCAGATTTTGTGCTTGTCCTACCTCCTCTCCTTGACCCCTGCTCTTTATATTCTTTCTGTGCTTCAGCTCTTGTTTTCCCACCTGGTGATGCTGCGGATGTATCTTTGCGACTCTGCCTTGATGACATGCCGGCGTCCTGCTCTTTCTCCTCTGTGAGTGGCACTAGGAACCGGCGTATTGATTCCTGTATGTCTCCACGGGTCCTCTGCATGTGTCACGTGCGTTGGCGGTCACGTGGTCCTCCGCGTCGGGCTGCTACTGGAGCTGCGCTGGGACAATCTCCAGTGATCGCGCCGCGCTGCTCCCTCTCTCCAGCCGTAGAGTTGCTAGGCATCCGACGCTGTGTGGGACGCTGCTTGCGAGTGAGTCAGATAATCCGATCTGGACATCCAATATGACAGTGTTTGCCGAGGTCAAACGAGCCCCCCTTTAGGCGCGCCCCACTATTTGAGAAGTACTGAACACAAGATCTCCATTTTCCCCTCTGACAGAACGACGGTCTGCCTTGTTTACATAGGCAGACCATCGTTCTGCCTCTCCTGAGAATGATTGGCGGGATGTCTGCCAGACCCGCTGATTGGCTCCCGCAGTGTCCAATCACAGCGGGAGCAGGTTGCCGGTGGCGCGCGCCCCAGACCCCGTGCATGAAATCACGTACAGGTACGTGATTTCGCGCAGGAGGGCCGCCCTGCCGCAGTATATCTGCTTGGGGTGGTCCAGAAGTGGTTAACCACTTGCTGACCTGCCCACCCGCAATGTACTGCAGGCGAGTGGCGGCTGTAGGCAAAGGGTTTGGGCTGCACGCATGCGCACCCTGATTGGACACAGCGGGAGCCTGTTAGTAAGTTTCGGCTAACGATTTACGGCCAGGACACACTGACCGCTGTGTACATTCACAGCCCAAAGCTCTGTGTTGACTTACAACACAGAGCTCTGTACACAGGGAATGATCTCTGTGTCTCTCATCCCTGCTTTGAATAGAAACTTAGAGATCAGTTAGTAAAAGCAGCACACTTTACACACATTACACATAGTTAGGCACACTTTTAACCCCTTGATCGCCCTAGATGTCAACCCCTTCACAGCCAGTGTCATTAGTACAGTGGCAGTGTATAATATTATCCCTGATCACTGTATTAATGTAACTGGTGATGTCAGTTCCCCCCCAGTGTCAGTTAATGTCAGATTGACTGCCGCACTATCGCATTCTCATTTTAAGTTGCTGATCGCCGCCATTAGTAGTATAAAAATTCCAGTATATTTACTATGGTTTGTAGGCGATGTAACTTTCAGGCATGCCAATCAATATACGCTTATTGGGATTTTTTTTTATCAAAAACATGTAGCAGAATAAATTTTGGCCAAAATTTATGAAGAAATATATATTTTTTTTATTGGAAGACAAAAGTAAAAAAATATTTTTTTTTTTTTTGTTTTTTTCAAAAGTTTCTGCATTTTTTCATCTTATAACGCAAAAAAATAAAAAAACCCAGTAGTGATCAAATACCACCAAAATAAAGCTCTATGTGTGTGATAAAAATGATCTAAATTTAGTTTGGGTACAGTGTTGCATGACTGTGCAATTTCCAGTTAAAATAGCGCAGAGATGAATAGCAAAAAATAGCCTGACCATGAAGGGGGTAAAATCATCCCATGGTCAAAGCAGGGCGACCACGATTTTTGCTGACCTTGTCTAGAGTATCAGGCCATTTGGGTATTATAAAGCCCTTTCAGTTTAAAAAATGAGTGGAAAATTATTAGTAGGCTGGAGATCCAAACAGTTCTGTCTTTAGAAGCTACATAACTCTTAAGTTGGTGTTCCATTGTAATGTATGAAAAATGATGCATCTAAGTTTTTATTATTATTATTTTCCAGGAAGAACCTCGTCTTGATGTCCTTATCAACAATGCTGGGATCTTTCAGTGTCCTTACATGAAGACTGAGGATGGCTTTGAAATGCAATTTGGGGTCAACCACCTAGGTCACTTTCTCCTCACTCATTTGCTTCTTGGCCTTCTAAAAAGCTCTGCCCCAAGTAGGATTGTGGTGGTCTCATCCAAGCTTTATAAATATGGTGAAATCAACTTTGATGATTTGAACAGCGAGAAGAGCTACAGCCGAAGCTTTGGCTACAGTCGCAGCAAGCTGGCCAACATCTTGTTCACTAGAGAGCTGGCAAGGCGTTTGGAGGGCACTGGTGTCACTGTCAACGCTCTCCACCCTGGAATAGTCCGGACAAATCTAGGAAGACACATTAATATCCCCACTCTGATAAAACCCGTATTTCATGCTGTTTCCTGGGCTTTCTTTAAAACTCCAGAGGAAGGAGCGCAAACATCTGTGTATTTAGCCACCTCGCCAGATGTAGAGGGGGTATCTGGGAAATATTTTGGGGATTGTAAAGAGGAAGAACTTCTGACAAAAGCTACGGATGACTTAGTGGCCAGAAAACTGTGGGATATAAGTGAAGTTATGGTTGGACTTATCAAGTAATGGTTAATTAGATATGATTGACATCTGCCAAGTTTATTGTGCAAATAGTGTAATTATGTAGAGTTACCACATGTTCATATGCAAAATAATGAACATTACTATTGACTGGGGTTTTCACCATGACCTATGTCACAGTATTCCTTCCTCACCCAACTATACTACTCAATAGGGCACATAAATGGAGGAAGAACGCAAGAAATAAATACCTCTCCTGAAAAACCACCGGTTTGATCTCCAAAACTGCTTCAGATGCCTACATTTGGTCAAATGACAAGTCTCCATGGCAGCTTCTTCTTCCATAATGGCTCATTCACATAGGCGGAGAGAGCCATACACTGGGGGAAAAAATGAGCATCTCTCTGCACCCAGGATTGATAGATGCACTTATGATATGGGTGAATTAGTGGCTCTTGATGCAAACTTCATCCGGGAGGGGGGTCTTCTCTGTTTGTTTCCCCTCCCACATTCCCTCCACTGTACACAAATAAATGCTTGAATGTGCTGTTACCAGCATAAAGCTGACAGTAGCGGTTTCATGGTGTACGGCTCTTTGCGCCTGTGTGAATGAGCCCTACGGGTATTTCATGGTTTCCTGTCCCATTAATGTTATGAGGGATGATCATTGTGTGTTTGACAGCTCTATAGAGACTGCTGTTCTTGGTGTCCTGAAAATGTTAGTGGGTTGTCTCTGGCTATTTTTTCCCTCTGACCTGGAACAAGCATACAGTCAGGCCCCGTTTACATCTGGGCGTTTTGCGATCGCAAGCAGAATTACTACAATTCTGCCTGCGTTCCCAAAAAGCTCTGCAAAACTGACAAATCGCACCATGGTTGTTCAGACGCCATTCATTTTCAATGCCATGGAAACATGGGTGCGGTTCTGCCGCAGTTGTCGTGCGATAAATCGTGGCAACTGCATCGCGTGAAGCTTGACGCTTTCTTTGGGCGATAAGCTTTGCACGATGCAGTGCGATTTATTGCGGTAGAATTGCACTCACGCTTAGGTGCCAATTACATTGAGTGGCACCTGAACATACGTGGTGCAATTTGTCAGTTTTGCAGAGCGCTTTGGGATCACGGGCAAAATCACAGCGATTCTGCTCGTGTTCGCAAGCGCCCATGTGTGAACGAGGCCTCAGAATGAAGTCGTTACTTCTGAGTTCTTGTTCTGGGCAGTGACTCAGAGTATTGAAGCCAAAGATTCAGCATGACAGCCAAGCATCTGGTACTTTCAGAATGAAAGCTCAGCAATGGCATTTCTGCAGTACACATTTCCTTTAGTGAGAGAATATCAAAGCTATCATTGCTGATCTCTCCTGAAAATTTAGATTGTTGTGCTGTCATGCTAATTCAATGGCTTTAGTAATTTTGAAGCCACTTTTGACTTTCCATTCTGAATGCTTGTTCCAGTTTATCATCTCAATACTGAAGGCAGACAGCCAGGGAACCTTTATTTTTAGAAGGTCAGCAATAGCCACTCCATAATTTCCTCACTACAGACTTCTCAAAAATGTATCTCTCTGCCTCTGGCCCAACTTGTCCCAATATTCACCTCACTTGTAGGTGGAAGCTGCAAAAATCTGATTTGTTCAGTGAAAGCTTGGATAGACCTTTTCTGCCATATCAGTATAATATGTGGATGAGATGTCTAAAGCCTCGTACACACGGTTCGACGGTCGTACGAACGAACGGACCAAATTGTATGTTGGCTGTTGTATCTAGCACACTGACATGCACTACACGATCGTACGACCAAGCTAAATGTAGTGTTGTGTTATGAACGTATAAAGAGAAAGTTCAGGTGCATGTAATTTTTGTCTGGCCGTTCCTGACTTCTGAGCATGCGTGTTTTGCACAGTACAACTTGTTGGATCAACTTCTCTGTACACGCGATACAACGGTCGTAAGACCGCTTGTTGGTACTACCAAGTTTTCTAGTTTGCTCATACAACTTCTGTTGTACGACCGTTGTACGTCGGCTGTTCTAATCGCACGTACTAACGATCGATTTTGCATACAACGGTCGTTCGTACGACCGTCAAACCGTGTGTACGAGGCATTACTCTTAATTGCAGGAAGGCCATTTGTGGGGAAATTGTATAATGCAGTAGCCTTCACAAGCAGATTTGGTATATTATAGTATAATGCTGTAGAGAACAGGCAGAGAAAATAACAGAGTTTATTTCCAAATTTTGGAGTGCAAATAACATCCACGGCTCCCCGTTACTCCTTCTTCATGGTCATTATGTTTTCCTATCACATTTGATGGCCAATAGGCTAGTGTAAAGGGAGGTAAGAGCCAGGTCAGGAAGTTGTGGTCACATATTGCACCTTGAGTAGTACATATACGCCATTCCTGTGGGACTCCTGTGCAAGGGGATCATTAGACGCCATACACACCATTCGATTTTCTGCAGATTTTTGTCTTCAGATTTACCAAAACCATGTAGTGTCTGTCTGATTGCATACATACTAAAACTCTTAAGGTTTGACCTCATATTATATGGTTTTGGTAAATCTGAAGACAAAAATCTGCAGAAAATCTATTAGTGTGTACGGGGTCTCACTGTAGCAGTCCCTGCCACTACACTGATTGTTGTTCCAGGTCCCGATTCACACAGCACTTTGCATTTTTCTCAATTACTGCAATATTCAATAATTGGATGAGGTGGAGAGGCAGGGTGCTGACACGATCTTCACTGTGTTCAATCACATTTTGCCATTATTGAGAGTAGAAAGGCATTTTGTTAAATGTGCACATGCTGAGCAAGTGGCCCCCAGTAATCACTAAGCAGCAGGACAGCTGCTCTGCGCGGGACCTGGAAGACAGGCAATCACTGTAGTAGCAGTGACTACTATAGAGATTCTCCACTTTCACGGGTATTGCACATGCATACTTGCATTCAGCTTTAAGCATGATGGAAGTGGGCACTTGGGGTTCTCTGCCCCCAATGATAATGGCTGCTTTTGGGAGGAAAGAATCCTCACCTACTTCGTTGTTACAAGTAAAAATAGCTTAGATCTTAGTCCCACCTTGCATGCATGTAAGCAGTAGGGATGTTGGGTTGAGAAAGAATTAAGTGTGCTTTTAACTCTTCCTTTCTCAGTAGCAAATCCCCTATAGGACCCCATAACTTGCTCAGTAATCCAGCAGACTTCACTTGGGAACCCAGACATTCTTTATTAAAGGCTAAGTTTACCTTTTCCATCATGTTATATACACCGCAGCAGACAGACCTGTAGTTCCCAATGGACTACGAGTGCGATAATTGGCAAATTCGTAGTCCATTGAATTTCCCTTCAGCTTTCCAACTGACAAACTGTACAGAGGTATTGGCAGAGAGCTAAAGTTTGCAGTAGCCTGACATTGCACCTGCAATTTACTAGTCGTGGGTGCAATGCTTTGCAGGCTCCTATACAAAAATAAATAAATATACATTGTTTTCCCTGAGAAAACATGCTTTTTTTTTTTTTTTTTTTTTAAAAAAAAAGGTGATCCTAGCTTTTAACTCTTAAGGCCTCATACACACGGGCGTATTTTGACGCCGGCGTCTACTGACGTTTTTTAGCCGCTCCCCATGTTAGTCAATGGCCACATAAAATACGTCGGCGTTTTTGAGCTGTAGATGGCGTCGGCGTATCAGAGAACCCACGACCAGCGCGTTCCTTGGCTGCAACGACGTCAAAAAGCGCCGCAAAACGCCACGAGACGCCAACAGACGCCAACAAACGCCACCTAATATTGTACCGGCGTTTTCCGGCGTTTTTTGACGCCGACGTTTTTAGGTTGAAAAATAGCAGAGGAATGATTTTTTTTTAAAAAACGTCTATTGACGCCGACGCTCACTAGCGCTCAAAAACGCCAATGCATAACGCCGAAACGGCTGCGGTAGATGTCGAGTTTTTGCGGCTGCATAAAATACACCGGTAACTGATTGTACCCCTCGCCGATTTTTTGCAGTCATCTGCGGCCGCAGTTTTATGCGGGCACACATACTCCGG
>BLSH010324369.1:2160-17116 GCA_018402905.1 Glandirana rugosa | reverse complement strand
AGGTCTGACCCGATACGGGATCGGAGCTTCGTACCAGAAGGTATAATCAGTGTTTCTTTGTCAGGTCGACCATATGTAGTTGTAGTGCTCTATGTGCTTCAGTCAACATGCCCCTAGTGTCAGCAGTGGGATTTGCCGTGTGTTGGGAGCTAGCAGTTACAAGTGATTTTTGCAATTCTTCCAAAGTAACCCATTTAGTTCACCTGTAATGTTTAATGTGGGAAATATATGAACCCCTCATTACTGATTTAAAGGCATCCCACACCGACCCCGCATCAGCAGTGTCAGAGTTAAATGCCCAAAAGTTTGCCATATCTCCTGGAATATATTCTTGGATTTCTGTCGTGGAGATCCATAAAGGACTGATTCTCCAGGACCAAAACGAGGGTCTGTGGCCCAAGGTATGGTTTACCTGTACCAGTGAATGGTCAGAAATTGTCTGCGGTGTGTAAGCCAACGAGGCAACATATTGCAGACCATGCTTCGAGGCTAGGGCATAGCCCAGTCTGGACAGAGCTCCATGTGATCTGGATTGACAGGAAAACACCTTTGTCGTTGGAAACTTCCAACGTCGTAAATCCACATATCCATAGGCACACCATTTGCCAGTCTCAGTCTATCCACAGATGGTTGTAACACCGAGTTGAAATCCCCAAATGTGAACATGGGACACAGCAACGGCTGGTGCATGAGGGGCACTTGGGCGCTGCCTCCCCGCCGGCTAAAAAGAAAAAAAAAAGTCAGCCCGGCCCCCCTACAGGTGGCGCCGGTACATTGACTTTTTTTTTTGCTCCTTGGCTGTCACCTGACAGCCAAGTAGTGAGCCTATTGGTCAGCCATTAAAGGCTATGTGTGTGCGCTGAACAGGAGCACACACATAGCCTCATTGGCTGCCCTAAGCCTGCGGCTCAGTGGGATTACATGCGGTGGCCGGGGGGTGGGTCACTGTGGCAGCGGACGTGACTCCCACTCCCACAGAGACCCTGACCGCCCGGTGACCGGCCGACGATGAGGGACAGCCCGCTTCACCGCATGCCGATCTCTGCAGACTCACAGCCCGCTTCTCTGCATGCCGATCTCTGCAGACTCACAGCCCGCTTCTCCGCATGCCAAACTCTGCAACAATCCTGCCTGCCTGCCTATTGGATGGGGTAAGTGCGAGGGGGTCTCTGCAATGTACCCCACCTGTGTCACTGGCTGCATAATGCCCCCACCTGTATCACTGGCTGCATAAGTGCCCCCACCTGTGTCACTGGCTGCATAAGTGCCCCCACCTGTGTTATTGGCTGCATAAGTGACCCCACCTGTGTTATTGGCTGCATAAGTGCCCCCACCTGTGATACTGGCTGCAATTTACCCCACCTGTGTCACTGGCTGCATGAGTGCCCCCAACTGTGATACTGGCTGCAATTTACCCCACCTGTGTCACTGGCTGCATAAGTGCCCCCATCAGTGTCACTGGCTGCATAAGTGCCCCCAGCTGCGTTATTGGTGGCATAAGTGCCCCCACCTGTGATATTGGCTGCAATTTACCCCCACCTGTGATATTGGCTGCAATTTACCCCCTCCTGTGATATTGGCTGCAATTTACCTCACCTGTGTCATTGGCTGCAATTTACCCCCACCTGTGTTATTGGCTGCAATTTACCCCACCTGTGATACTGGCTGCTATATACCCTCACCTGTGATATTGGCAGCAATTTACCCCACCTGTGATACTGAACTATATACTGTGTCCTGTGATGCTGAGCTGTATACTGTGTCCTGTGATGCTGAGCTATATACTGTGTGCCGTGATGTGAGCTGTATACTGTGTCCTGTAATGCTCAGCTGTATACTGTGTCCTGTGATGCTGGGGCTGTATACTGTGCCCTGTAATGCTAAGCTGTATACTATGCCCTGTGATGCTGAGCTTTATACTGTGTCCTGTGATGCTGAGCTGTATGCTGTGTCCTGTGATGCTGAGCTGTATACTGTGTCCTGTGATGCTGGGGCTGTATACTGTGTCCTGTGATGCTGGGGCTGTATACTGTGTCCTGTGATACTGAGCTGTATACTGTGTCCTGTGATGCTGGGGCTGTATACTGTGCCCTGTGATGCTGGGGCTGTATACTGTGTCCTGTGATGCTGGGGCTGTATACTGTGTCCTGTGATGCTGAGCTGTGTACTCATGACACAATATGTGGAATACAGGGGACGGAGTGGGTGGATTCTATAAGGGGTGGGGCTTATTAGAAGTAGGAGGGGTCAAAAAGGAAGGGCGGGGCCTGGCGCCGCCCCATCCTAAAACTTCACCAGCCACCACTGATGGGACATACAGGTAGTGTTGATAATCAGAATCAGAAAAGGTTTATTGCCATGATCTGTAAACAAGGTTCACGGATTAGGAATTTGTCTTGGTGTTTTGGCGCAGAAGAAGAATAAAAAAATACAAAAAATACAAAAAAAAATAAAAAAATACTAAATAAAATACACGATAAATACAAAAGTAATCACAAGATTTACAGGGTTGGATAAGATAACTGTATAGGCTATTTAGACTGGGACATGTGCAAATGCAAATGCAAAATTTACAGTGTCAAAGTGTCAAAGTACAAAAATTACAGTGTGTAAAGTGTCAAGTGTTAAGTGTTCATGAGTCTAACAGCAGATGGATAGAAACTGTTTTTGTGGCGGGAGGTTGTGGTCCACATGGACCGTAGCCTCCTGCCTGAGGGGAGTGGCTGAAATAGTCCATGTCCAGGGTGAGAAGGGTCGGTTGTGATCCGACCTGCTCATCCCCGAGTCCTGGAGACGTACAGGTCGTGGATGGATGGAAAGCTGCAGCCGATCACCTTTTCTGCAGAGCGCACAATGCGCTGCAGTCTCTGTCTGTCCCTGGCTGTGGCTCCAGCGTACCACACGGTGATGGAGGAGGTGAGGATGGATTCGATGATGGCCGTGTAAAACTGCACCATCATCTGCACCGGCAGCTTTGCTTTTCTCAGTTGCCGTAGGAAGTACATCCTCTGCTGGGCCTTCTTGATGAGGGAGCCGATGGTGGGCTCCCACTTGAGGTCATGGGTGATGGTGGTCCCGAGGAAGCGGAAGGAGTCCACGGTGGTGATGGGTAGGTCTGTCAGGGCGAGGGGGGGCAAGGGGGCTGTGACTTTTCTGAAGTCCACGATCATCTCCACTGTCTTCTGGGCATTGAGCTCCAGGTTGTTGGCACTGCACCAGGACACCAGCCAGTCCACCTCCCTCCTGTAGGCCGACTCATCACCGTCTGAGATGAGCCCGATGAGGGTGGTGTCATCCGCAAACTTAATCAGTTTGACGGACTCATGGCTGGAGGTGCAGCAGTTAGTGTACAGGGAGAAGAGCAGAGGAGAAAGTACACAGCCCTGTGGAGCTCCTGTGCTGATGGTGATGGTGTCCGAGGCATTCTTCCCCAGCCGCACGCACTGCCTCCGGTCCAACAGGAAGTCAGATAACTTAGTACTCAGATCTGTGAACACTGCAGCCGTGACCGGCGGGGAGAAAAACACATTTACTAGGAGGAGTGGGATACTGTGCATCTCAGCGTGTATGATAAGGTATTGCCCCTTGGGGTCATGTGCAACCTGTCGGCAGGAGTAGGGGAGACCTTTGCGTACTAGGATTGACACACCTCTGGCATAGTTGGAAAAAGTGGCATGGTAGACATGCGACAACCAATTTTTTTTTAATGCTAGGATTTTAGAGCCCATGCAGTACGTCTCTTGGAGGCAGAGGATGTGTGGTTTATATTGCTTAAGTTGTTCAAAAACTAGAGCTCTTTTGAACTTAGAATTCAGCCCGCGCACATTCCACGAGCAGACAGTTATTTCGGACATTTTGATTGTAAAAGAAATAGTGGCAGGATGTAGTAAAAAAAGGAATAGGGGGTCCCCAGAGGCCCCCTAAGTTAAGAGCCCGGGCCAGTCACAGCTGCAGTGCGGTTTTGCGGGGTCAACGTCACAAACACATTCATCCATCCATACAGCTAAAACAATATATAACATAGAGAAAAGGCCTCCCAAAGGGGGGGGGGGGGCAATTCCCCTGCCCATCTCCCAAACATCAGAGTGAGCTTAGACCCTAAACTTGTACCATGCATGGGATGCAAGGCCAATGCCCATGAAAACAGTGACCAAAAAAATAAAAAGGTTTGCAAAAAAAGGTCACTGTACATCCAACAGCAGGAGTGAGAAGAGGGGAGAGGAGGGTGGATTACCCCCTCCCGGCAGCTCCCATCATCTTGGGAATGGTGAGATGTGTGGGCTCTCCTACAGGAGAAACAATAGGCCGAACCATCAAGAGTTGTTTCACCAAAGAATCTGGTGTTCCATAGAAGCAGCATGGTAGGTAGAAGACAAGAAAGATATAAGCTTTAAACTTTCTGTGAGATCATCTTCAAGCGGGTGCTTGTGGAGGTTGCGGCAGGGATTCCCACCATGCCTGCGTATTTTGTGGGGACTGGAAGAAATGAGCTTTACCCTGGTAGGTGACCCAAAGGGTGGCAGGAAACAGCATGAAATAAGGCATGGTGTGGTCACGTAGCTTCGACTTGATGGATTGGTAATTTCCTCTCATATTGCGGACCACCACAGAGTAATCTGGGAAGAGCAACACTGTTGATCCGGAGGCTACCCTTTTGCCGGGCCATATGGAGAATGGAGTTCAGGTCTCTGTAGTTCAGCAGTCTAATGACCATTGTACGCGGGGGTTGCCCACAGGGAGGGGGCATCCCGGGACCCTGTGCGCCCTTTCAACCACAAAGCATGAGGACAGGTGGTCGCGGCCGAACTCCTGTTTCAGCAAACTCTCCATGAAGGCCACCGGGTCTGAACCCTCCACCCGTTCGGGGAGCCCAACCAGGCGCAAATTATTTCTGCGCAGGCAGTTCTTGAGGTCATTCACCTTCCCTTCTAATGCAGAGATCTTCCCGCCATGTGAATTGACCTCGGGGAGTAAAGGGTCGACCGTGTCCTCAATGTTGCTAATGTGACGTTCTGTGTCTATAACTCTGTACCGCACTCTGTGTAGGTCTTGTCTATGTATGGCTATATCGATTCTTATTTTGTTCACTTTACCCATAAGGTATATGTGGTTTACCTTAATGGTGTGAATGAAATCCGCCAGAGTAGGGCCGGGATCTTCATCTGCACCAACATCCCCATCAGAGGTTTGCAATGTCAGGAGTGGAGGGCCAAAGGAAACCCGGGGATTGCGGTGGGGTCCGAGGCATCCCCAAACATCTCCGGGGTAGATGCAGGCGATTGGTTGGGGCGCCATGAAGTTGCGGCTGCCATCTTGGCAGGAGCGGGTGGCAATGTCCATCTTTGCTGGAGGCTGCTTCATTCTCCTTTTTCCCATCCACCAGAGAGATCCCCAGAGGTGCAGAAGATCCCACAGAACAAATGTAAGTGGGTTAGATGATAGAAAACGCAATGGCCCAGGATGGATAAGAATTGCTTGAGGAGAGACCGGAGCTGCTCAGGAACACGTCCGCTCACATGCTGTGCTAGGCCCCGCCCTCATTGCAACATTTTATGTCACACGGTATTGGGCAGCGATTTTTCAAAAGTTTTAAAAAAAAAAAAACTTTCATTAATTTAAAAAAAAAAAACAGTAATTTTTTGTATAATGTGAAAGATGATGTTAGGCCGAGTAAATAGATACCTAACATGTCACACATTAAAATTTGCGCACACTTGTGGTATGGCGCTAAACTTTGGTACTTAAAAGTCTCCATAGGAGACGCTTTAAAAATGCTTACAGGTTACTTGTTTAGAGCTACAGAGGAGGTCTTGGGCTAGAATTATTGCTCTCGCTCTAACATTAATGACAATACCTCACATACATATGCGTTTGCTTCTTTGTGCGAGCACACGGGGACGGAGGCGCTTTAAAAAAAAAATGTTATTGTTGATTTTATTTGAATTTTTTTATTTTTACACTTTTCCTTTAAAATTTTGTTTTTGATCACTTTTATTCCTATTAGACGGAATGTAAACATCCTTTGTAATAGGAATAGTGCGTGACATGTCCTCTTTATGGAGAGATGTGTAGTCTGTAAGACCCAACATCTCTCCTCCAGGCAGAAAAGACAGGTATATATGTTTAGTTGCAGGTTTGTCCCTACATAGGATTGTTACTGTTTATTGCTTTCACTAAATATCCTATAAAGAGGCCCAGTTACCAGCTACAACTTTTAAATTTACATGACTTTATTGAAACATAAATGTATTTTGTTTATCACAGGTATTTCTATAATGCAGACAATTTACACATTTGTATCGCACATTCATATCAGCCCTCTCGGATCTTGCAATCTATAGCCGGCCATAGAGGGATTGAATCTCAGCTGGTTCAGCAGGGACAGGCCTGAGATTCAGTCCATCCATGGTCAGGCTGGTTGTACTGAAATCGATCGACTTCAGTATAACAAACCTGTGGGATTTTTTTTATGCGATCACTGCCTGTGGCTATAGCTGCCAGTAGTAATCATTCTGTTCTGCCGGCAGGGAACGCCCCCCGCTGGCAGAAGACAATAGCACTATGGGAGGGATTCTCCCATCTGTGTTGATGAGGGAATCCAGAAATTTTCGTTCCGTCCATCCATTGTGGAAGGAAAGAAAATTGCATAATCTATGGCCTGATCCCTAAGATTGCCCATAGATGAGTGCTTTTTTTCAATCAGCCAGTGGCCGGATCGGAAAAAGAATAGAATCTCCATCCGCTCATATAAAAAAACCCCTAAAGAATCACAATTATATAGAAATGTAACAGAACCACACCAACAAGAATTGTTATTGTTAAGTAAAAGTAGTCAAATTTTATTACAATATCCAATAAGAAATCCCACAGAAGGGACTAAATTGCAAATGTACAAAACACTATACAGTAAGAGGCATTGCCACCCTTGGTGATAGATGAGTGGGGGTAGCGGAGCCTGGTAAAAGGCAGTGCCACCCTTGGTGGTAGATGAATGCAGGTAGGTGGGGCCTGGGGGAAGCACCAATACACTGAGTGTTGAGGAGTGAGGGAAGTTTAAACTAGGGGGAAGTTCCATTCCCACCCTCACCCCATACGCAGGGTGGTAGCACCCCCTCTTGGTGGTAGGTGAGGCAGGTAATGGAGCCTGGGAAGAGGCATTACTACCCTTGGTGGTAGATGAGTGGGGGTAGCGGCGCCTGGGAAAAGGCACTCCCACCCTTGGTGGTAGATGAGTGCAGGTAGGTGGGGCCTGGGGGAAACACCACCATGCTGGGTGTGAGGGCAGATGAAACTAGGGGGAAGTTCCACTGGCTACACTCACCGCATGCCCAGGGTGGTAGCACCCCCTCTTGGTGGTAGGTGAAGCAGGTAGCAGAGCCTGGGAAGAGGCATTGCCACCCTTGGTGATAGATGTATGGGTGAAGTGAAGCCTGATAAGAGGCAATGCCACCCTTGGTGGTAGATGAGTGGGGGTAGCAGAGCCTGGGAAGGGGAACTGCCACCCTTTGTGGTAGATGAGTGGGGGTAGGTGGGATCTGGGGAAAGCACCACCACGCTGGGTTTGGGGGAGTGCTGGCAGATGGAGCCTAGGGGGGAAGTTCTCCACACTCACCCCATACCCAGGGTGGTAGAACCCCCTCTTGGTGGTTGGTGAGGCAGGTAGTGGAGCCTGGGAAGAGGCACTGCCATCCTTGGTGGTAGATGAGTGGGGATGGCGGAGCCTGGGAAGGAACACTGCTACCCTTGGTAGTAGAGGAGTGAAGGTAGGTGGGGACTGGGGGAAACACCACCACGCTGGGTGTTGGGGAGTGCTGGCAGGTGGAGCCTGGGGGGAAGTTCCACTGGCCACACCCACCCCAAACCCAGGGTGGTAGCACCCCCCTTGGTGGTAGGTGAGAGAGGTAGCGGAGCCTGGGAAGAGGCATTGCCACCCTTGTTGGTAGATGAGTGGGTGTAACAGAGCCTGATTAAAAGCATTGCCACCTTTGGCAGTAGATGAGCGGGGGTAGCAGAGCCTGGCAAGGGGCACAGCAACCCTTGGTGGTAGAGGAGTGGGGGTAGGTGGGGCCTGGGTTAAGCACCACCACGCTGGGTGTGGGGGAGTGCGGGCAGATGGAGCCTGGGGGGAAGTTCCACTGGCCACACTCGCCCCATACCCCAGGTGGTAACACCTCTTGGTGGTAGGTGAGGCAGTTGGCAGAGCCTGGGAAGTGGCATTGCCAACATTGGTGGTAGATGAGTGGGTGTAATGGAGCCTAATAAGAGGCATTGCCACCCTTGGTGGTAGATGAGTGGGGGTAGGTGGGGCCTGGGGGAAACACCACGATGCTGGGTGCTAGGGAGTGAGGGCAGATGGAACTTGGGGGGAAGTTCCACTGGCCACACTTACCCCATACCCAGGGTGGTAGCACCCCCTCTTGGTGGTAGGTGAAACAGGTAGCAGAGCCTGGTAAGAGGCATTGCCACCCTTGGTGATAGGTGAGTAGGGGGTAGCAGAGCCTGGGAAAAGGCACTGTCACCCTTGTTGGTAGATGAGTGCAGGTAGGTGAGGCCCGGGGGATACACCACAATGCTGGGTGTGGGGGAGTGTGGGCAGATGGAGCTCGGGGATAAGCTCCACTGCCCACACTCACCCATGTTGGGAGCACCCCCCCTTGGTGGTAGATGAGTGGGGGTAGCAGAGCCTGGGAATAGGCATTGCCACCCTTGGTGGGATTTTAGTGCAGGTAGTTACATAGTTAGGTTGAAAAAAGACACAAGTCCATTTAGTTCAACCAATAAAAGAGAAAAAAAATCATACAATCCTATATACACAATTCTATACAAACAGTTGATCCAGAGGAAGGTGAAAAACCCCAGCATAGCATGATCCAATTTGCTACAGCTGGGTAAAAAATCCCTTCCTGATCCCCGAGAGGCAATCGGATATTCCCTGGATCAACTTTACCTATAAATGTTAATTTCCAGTCAGGTAGGTGGGGCCTGGGGGAAGCACCACCTCTCTGGGTGTGGGGGAGGGCAGGTAGATGGACCCTCCTGTTGGTAGATGAACAGGGGTAGTGGAGCCTGGGAAGAGGCAAAGCCACCCTTGGTGGTAGATGAGTGGGGGTAGGTGGGGAATGTCAGTGTGTGGAGTGCGCCAAGGAGGAAACATCTCACACAGATAGTGCTGCAATCTGGAGCCGGGTCACGGCTTGTCTTTGTGTCCTGTGCACCTGCCACCTCTGAGGAACTACAACTCCCAGCAATATCTGCCTGTATGTGGGATTACAACTCCCAGCATGCACTGCGTAAGTAATGGGGCTTCAGGTCCCATCCTGGAATAAGATGCTATGGGACTAAACATCCCAGCATGTTTTTTTCTACGGAGGTACTGCCGGTCCCAGCAATCTCTACATACCCCAGCCTGCTTCCCCCCCTCTTCAGGGGGGATTGCCCCTCCAGTCCCTGCCACCTGCACTCCTCCCCCTCTCCCCCAGGCCCAACACTAATCCTGGAGGGGAGGGGTGCCACCACCCTTGGTGGGAGGTGAGTGCAGGTGGCAGGGCCTGGGGGGCACAATCACCCCTGAGGAGGGGGGTGAAGCAGGCTGGGGTATGTAGAGATTGCTGGGACCTGTAGTAATTCCATAGAAAAAAACATGCTGGGAGATGTAATCCCGTAGCATCTTATTCCAGGCTGGAAACTGAAGCTCCATTACTTATGTGTTGCATGCTTCCATGGACCTCACAGTCCCTGCCCTTTTGTTTCACCAGCCCCACCCTCTTAGACTGTAAGCTCGCAGGAGCCTGGCGCTTCTAACACTCTCGTTTTGAATTGTACTGTTGGTGTATTGTCTCCCTTTACATTGTAAAGCACTGTGCAAACTGTTGGCACTATATAAATCCTATATAATAATAATAATAATTATGAAACTAATGTAATGTGCCCTGTTTACATGTAACGTTCCCTCCTCTAATGCAATGTTCCCTCCTCCCATATAATGTTACCTTCTTCCATGTAATGTTCCCTCCTCCCGTGGTCCCTCCTCCTATGTAATGTTCCCTCCTCCCATGTAATGTGCCCTCCTCCCATGTAATGATCTTGTTTTGTGGTCTACACAGAGACTCATTCTGAAGTGTCTAGTGTTGTAGACACCGGGGATTTCCGTTTCAGTTGACAGAACTGAAAAAATTAAAGCTGGTCCTTTGTTGTTGCAGACAACGATCATTTCTAGCGGTTTGGACCAGATGTAGCTGGGAGCTCTGATGGTCATCTCTCCATGAGTCGGAATAGGAAATGTGTACTGTAGGGGAGAGAAGAGAAATTACATTGAGTATGGATTTCTTAAAAGAAATAAAAAAAATGTTTTATATGGTTTCACAAGCTAATAGAGATCATCACAAAAAGTAGTGGGGTATAGAGTTATGAATGTACACACATACCTGGACATCCTGAATGACCCTCTTGTGGCTGGATGGACACACATTTCTCAGGTCCATCCATCTATTTATACATTCATTGTGAAAGTAGTGGGAGCTGGGGAGTCTGGAAACTTCTGCTCCCTCTTGTATATCCTCCAAGCAGATATGGCATGGAGGTGGCCAAAACCTGGCACAAGATGCTGGCACCAGCAAGAGAGTGTTGTGAGGATGAGTATCTTTGCCTTTAAGTTGGCTTTAGGAGCTATATGGTGTCTGGCAGGTAAATTAACAAAACCAAATGAGGTAGCAGATGTGAGTCTGACCAATCAGAAAACATTTCCTGATTATTTTATAACCAACCAAAACTTCCTTTCACTGAGCAGAAGGCTTGATTTATCTAAGATAATCAGTTTTAATATTCTTACCTTCCCTCTCGTCCAGCGTTGGGCCTTTATTATTATTGCCGTTTCTCCGATCAATAGGAGAGCAGCTCCTGTCCCTCTGATCGGAGTCATGGTTGCATATTTGTCTGTGTCTCTGGGGCAGCTCCTCCTCAGAATCTCTGCCCCGTCGTTGTGTTCTTGATCTTGGGAGGCTCACTGGTTCCAGGTTCCTCTGGTCAACTGGAGAACAACTCTTGTCCCTCTGTGTGGAGTCATGACGGCATCTTCGTTTGGCCCTGGGGGACAGCTCCTCAGGATCACTGCACCATCATTTTCTGGATCTTGTGCTTCCCGCTGTTGTGGTATCTTGCCCTGTAATAACAATAAGACAGCGATGTTAAGTTAATGGGACTTCCCTGTTGACCAATGCGAAAGAAATTCTTTAAAGTGGAACTTTACCCATAAAAGTTTGATAACTTTAGTGTTCTTTAACAGTAAACTATAAAGCTGTCAGCTGATCGGCCCCTAGTGGTTTTGATTTTAGGCACAGTGCCCAGAATAGAGAGCAACTGAGCATGTGCAGAGCAAGGGGGGGCAGTGCATTATGGGATTTTACACATTATAGGCAGCTATTTTTAATGTTTCACACATCTATACCTGCAAAAGGGGCCGTCCTGAAGTGGCCTATTAGGACTTCATTTTCTGACTACAGTTCCACTTTAAAGAGCTGCTGTTATATGATGTTTGTCAGGTAAAACTAATGAGCCGAATTAGGCTCACACGTGTTTCTGACCAATCAGAAAACATTTCCCGATTGTTTTATAAACTTACCTTCACTGAGCAGAAGGCGGATTTCTCAAATCTAAGTAAATCAGTGTTTAATATTCTTACCTTCCCAATTGTCAGATGCTGGGACTCTATCATTAGAGGTCAGGCGAAGAAATACCGGTCCTTCCCAGAACTGGCCAAAGGCCTCCAGGGCGATGGTTCCAAATGGAGGAATTCTCCATATGTCCTGTAAGTGAGAAGAGAGACATATTAAGAGTTTGTCAAAGGAAATGTTAATGCCAGATAATGAAAGCAGCCAGCTTCACTGGGCGATAGAAAAAGTGGGAGACACTTACTTCTGTGGTCCAGTGGATGTTCGTCCCACAGATTGGGCAGTTTGGCTGGTTGGGGAATAATCCAATGCATTTGTGGTGGAACTGGTGGTTGCAGGCCAGCGTGCCGATTTCCTCTCTCACGTTCAATGCACGTGAGCAGAGGGAGCACACAAGTGCCTGTCCACTGATCAGGGACACTGTGACTGGCTGCACTGGTCTGGTGACACTGGGATTGGAGTGGTGGTGATCAGGGACACCGTGATTGGCTGCACTACTCTGGTGACACTGGGATTGGTGTGGTGGTAATCAGGGACACTGTGACTAGCTGCACTGGTCTGGTGACACTGGGATTGGTGTGGTGGCGATCAGGGGTACTGTGACTGGCTGAACTGGTCTGGTGACACTGGGATTGGTGTGGTGGTTATCAGGTAATACTGCCAGTGGCTGCACTGGTCTGGTGGCATTGGGATTGGTGTGGTGGTGATCAGGGACACTGTGATTGGCTGCACTGGTCTGGTGACACTGGGATTGGTTTGGTGATGATCAGGGACACTGTCTGGCTGCACTGATCTGATGACACTGGGATTGGTGTGGTGGTGATCAGGGACACTGTGACTGGCAGCACTGGTCTGGTGATACTGGGACTGGTGTGGTGGTGTCAGGGACACTGACTGGCTGCACTGGTCTGGTGACACTGGGATCGGTGTGGTGGTGATCAGGGACACTGTGACTGGTTTGCACTGGTCTGGTGACACTGGGACTGGTTTGGTGGTGATCAGGGACACTGTGACTGGCTGCACTGGTCTGGTGACACTGGGACTGCTATGGTGATGATCATGGACACTGTGACTGGCTGTAATGGTCTGGTGACACTGGGATTGTTGTGGTGGTGATTAGGGACACTGTGACTGGTTGCACTGGTCTGGTGACACTGGGATTGGTGTGGGGGTGATCAGGGACACTTTGACTGGTTGCGATGGTCTGGTGACAATGGGATCGGTGTGGTGGTGTCAGGGACACTGTGGCTGGTTGCACAGGACTGGTGACACTGGGATTGGTGTGGTGGTGATCAGGGACACTGTGACTGGCTGCACTGGTCTGGTGACACTGGGATTGGTGTGGTGGTGATCAGGGACACTGTGACTGGTTTGCACTGGTCTGGTGACACTGGGACTGGTTTGGTGGTGATCAGGGACACTGTGACTTGCTGCACTGGTCTGGTGACACTGGGACTGCTATGGTGATGATCATGGACACTGTGACTGGCTGTAATAGTCTGGTGACACTGGGATTGTTGTGGTGGTGATTAGGGACACTGTGACTGGTTGCACTGGTCTGGTGACACTGGGATTGGTGTGGGGGTGATCAGGGACACTTTGACTGGTTGCGATGGTCTGGTGACAATGGGATCGGTGTGGTGGTGTCAGGGACACTGTGGCTGGTTGCGCAGGACTGGTGACACTGGGATTGGTGTGGTGGTGATCAGGGACACTGTGATTGGCTGCACTGGTCTGGTGACACTGGGATTGGTGTGACGGTGATCAGGGACACTGTGACTGGCTGCACTGGTCTGGTGACACTGGGATTGGTTTGGTGGTGTTCAGGGACACTGTGACTGGTTGCACTGGGCTGGTGACACTGGGATTGGTGTGGTGGTGATCAGGAACACTGTGACTGGCTGCACTGGTCTGGTGACACTGGGATTGGTTTGGTGGTAATCAGGGACACTGTGACTGGCTGCACTGGTTTGTTGACACTGGGATTGGTGTGGTTAGGATCAGGGACACTGTGACTGGCTGCACTGGTCTAGTGACACTGGGACTGGTGTGGTGGTGATCAGGGATACTGTGACTGGCTGCACTGGTCTGGTGACACTGGGACTGGTATGGTGGTGATCGGGGACGCTGTGACTGGCTGTAATGGTCTGGTGACATTGGGTTTGGTGTGGTGGTGATCAGCGACACTGTGACTGGCTGCACTGGTCTGGTGACACTGGGACTGGTATGGTGGTGATCGGGGACACTGTGACTGGCTGTAATGGTCTGGTGACACTGGGATTGGTGTGGTGGTGTTCAGGGACACTGTGACTGGCTGCACTGGTCTGGTGACACTGGGATTGGTGTGGTGGTTGTTCAGGGACACTGTGACTGGTTGCACTGGTCTGGGGAAACTGGGACTGGTGTGGTGGTGTTCAGGGACACTGTGACTGGCTGCACTGGTCTGGTCAGAACAGACAGCCACTGTACAGGATCACCCCCACAGCGGTACAATGTGATTATTTTTTATCACTGTAGGGAACACAGCTGAAAGATGGGAGCAAAGACTGCAACATGCTTACAAGTGTGATGGCTATGATTGGTTACAATGATCACATGGTAGAGGGTTTATTGGTTCTGGACCGCGATCTGTGATGTCACTGTGTGCCTGCTCTCAGGAAGCCACCGTCCAGCCGTATATGTACAATGATCAGACAGTAGGGATCTGATATAAGGATGTGGGGCTGGATTGTTTATTAAGGTTTATGGCACTGAGAACTACAGACTGGAAAAGGAGAAGAATCCGTCAAATGTTACAAAGTTATCTGTAGACAAAGCCACGTGTTCTCCAAAAGACCTGGAAACCCCCCCAACCGACCCTGACTCCCATTAACCACTTCCTTACCCGGCACTTAAACCCCCCTCCTGCCCAGACCAATTTTTGGCTTTCAGCGCTGTCGCATTTTGAATGACAATTGCGCGGTCGTGCGACGTTGTACCCAAATAAAATTTGCGTCCTTTTTTTCCCACACATAGAGCTTTCTTTTGGTGGTATTTGATCCCCTCTGCGCCATTTCTGATCGCCGCTATAAACAAAAAATGAGCGACAATTTTGCAAAAAAGAACAATATTTTTTACTTTTTGCTAAAGTACAAATCCATTAAAAAAATTATTCATCAGTTTTGGCCGATATTTATTCTTCTACATATTTTTGGTAAAAAAAAAAATCGCAATCGGCGTATATTGATTGGTTTGCGCAAAAGTTATCGCGTCTACAAACTGGGAATTGATTTATGGCGTTTTTATTATTT
>BLSH010324338.1:90936-105630 GCA_018402905.1 Glandirana rugosa | reverse complement strand
TAGGAGCAGGAGGGGGAGCTTGTGGTTGTTTGTGCTGGGAGAGGAATTTGGGTGCGGGGGGGATTGGGATTGTGCTACTAGGGGGAGTTTGTGCTGGGAGGGTGATTTGGGTTGGGTTGGGTTGTGCCAGGACAGGGGATTTAGTGGGGTTGTGCTAGGAGGGGGGATTGAGTAGGGTTGTGCTAGGAGGGGGGTTTTAGTAGGGTTGTGCTAGGAGGGGGGATTGAGTAGGGTTGTGCTAGGAGGGGGGTTTTAGTAGGGTTGTGCTAGGAGGGGGGATTGAGTAGGGTTGTGCTAGGAGGGGGGTTTTAGTAGGGTTGTGCTAGGACGGGGAATTTAGTGGGGTTGTGCTGGGAGGGGAACACGCAAAAAAAAGTGTGTGCGCTTAGATGCACCTCCTGGTGTGAACAAGCCCTTAGACTGGTGCGCCCTGGGATTGTTTGCAATTCTAAAGGGTGCCTTAGCTAAAAAAAATTGAAAAACACTGATTTAGTGCCCATTCACACAGGGGCGACTTGCGATCTGACTTGAGTTGCCTCAAGTCGCCCCAAGTCGCTTGACATTTGAAATCCCATTGAAATGAATGGGAGCCGTCTTAATATACACAACTGAAGTCGCTCCGACTTCAAGGCGATTTCTGAAAAGGTTCCTGTACTACTTCTAGGCGACTTCTATCCAACTTGTGCCCATAGGATTCATTAGAAGTCGCCTCTAAGTCAGATCCCCATCTACATGGAAGCGACTTTACAGTTAAAAGAATAGAATTTATTTTTAGGCAGCCTCCTCTCCCTTCTCTGATTTGTCAAGGCAAAGTCTCCTGGCAAAAGTCGTGTTGTAAAGTCGCCCGAGGTCCTTGAAGTCGCGCTGAAAGCCGCGCTGAAGTCGCCTAGCGAAGTCCTGCCAAATTCGGGTCACCCCTAAGTGAAAGCAGGCTTATAGTTACACCCTTGCAGACTTGTTTCACCTTTTTTTTTAAGCAGCTAAGAATTTCAGTTCAGTTTCTGAAGTTATAGGAAAACTGTAATGGTTTGGGAGATAGAGAGATATTATATTACAGTATATTGTTTAATTCCATGTACCTATTTTTACTTAGAAACATGAACACGTTTTAAATAAAGAAGCACAAGGAGAAACAATAGAGTTAAAAAATATTTAGCAACCCATCATTTCAGTTTACAGTACAATGTAACTATGATTTCTATGAGTTTTATTCCAAAGCCTACAGCCCTTTCCACCCTTCAGTTTACTGGAGGGGTTTGCTTAGACAATTTCAAAATTTGCCAGACTGAGGAGGGATCATTGACAGCCTATTTTAAAGAACAGAGTTATTTAAGAATTTCAAGGTTGTGAATATAGCTTTTAATGTTCATGGGCACCTTTAAGAATGCAAATGTTAGCGTATGTAGGAGCTTTACGTTTAATATGAAAGATTGATACAGGAAGGGTCTGAAGTAGGAGGGGGGGCATTTTTCATTAAGTTTGAAACCTCTTTAATGTTAATATGATCAATTCAACATCATTGTTACAGTAAAGCCTCATACACACGGTGCGACGGTCGTACGACCGAACAATCCAAATCGTATGAAAGCTGATGTATCTCGATTACTAACATGCTCTAAGCGATCGTACGACCAAGCCGAACGTAGTGACGTTAGGGTTGCCACATCATCCCTTTAATCCAGGGCACATATGAATCACACAGGTTCTGAGGCTAATTTAATGGAGATAAGGCACCAAGTGAGTTTAATTATCACCTTAATCAGCCACAGAACCTGTGTAATCAATATGTGTCCTAGATTAAAGGGATGATATGGCAACCCTAAGTGACGTGTTACGAACGTATAAAGAGAAGGTTCAGGTGCATGTAATTTGACACTTCCAGCCGCTCCTGACTTCTGAGCATGCGTGTTTTGTACAGTACAACTTGTTGGACCAACTTCTCTGTTCACACGATACAACGGTCCTACGACCACTTGTTGGTACAACCGAAGTTTTCTAGATGATCGTACAATGAGCGGTCGTACAACCGTTTTCATACGACCGTCGCAACGTGTGTACGAGGCTTAACACAATTTCTGTCTGATTGGTTTCTTTTGTGTTTGGCTGTGTATAACAGACAAGTCAATAATGGTAAATGGTCCCTTTACCCAGAACATATATTTTTATCATCTCTTGTTCTGGGTTTAAAACAAACATTGACACAACTGGCATGGATTATTTATTGTATGTTCTTTGTGTTGTGTTGCTCCAGTTTTCTCCCACAATCTAAAAACACACTGATAGTTATTTGACTTCCTGCACAAAAAAATGTCCATAGTGTGTGTGATAGGGTTGCCACCTCATCCCTTTAATCCAGGACACATATTAATTGCACAGGCTCTGTGGCTGATTAAGGTGGTAATTAAACTCACTTGGTGCCTTATATGCATTAAATTAGCCTCAGAACCTGTGTGATTCATGTGTGTCCTGGATTAAAGGGATGATGTGGCAACTCTAGTGTGCAAATGTGTGTGTGATCTAAACATTAGATTGTGAGCTCATTTGGGAGACAGGGGCTGTAGTAGATTGTTCTATGTCCTCTCACAAGTGCTATGTAATATGATAGTGGTATAAAACCAAGGCCAGCTACAATCTTACTATCAAACTTAGTCCCAATCAGTCAGCTGGGTCCTTAATTAAAGACATAATATAGTCAATTTAAAGCACCTGCATATTTAAGAGTAGAGATCTTGTTGCTAGAGTCCCTGAGAAGATACAATAGCTAGTGGAAGTTGCATGCCACCAGTGTCCACTAAAGTTTGAAATTGCACTTTTGAGTGTAATAGTTAATCAAAGCAGATTTAGATTAAGTATTTCCCTCTGCTTTAAATAATTATGGTGGTAGAGGTATTGAAGCCAGATTGGGATCTGGCTTCTCATCCCACACAAGAGAATCTAGTGAAGCTGTAGGTATATGCCACATGACCAACAGAATCAGACTCTACAGATGCTGGTGCCTCTGATTAGGACATGAGACCTGGAACCCCTTTTGATGCAAACAACTAAAGCTAGGCTTATATATCTACCCCTTCTCCTCCAGCCCCCACATATACACGACTCCCTAATTATTTAATGCAGACTTACATTTTAGGTTTAGTCCTGCATATATCATAAAGTAGAGCTGCCTCTTTCTAAACCATTTCAAATATGATATGTAAAACAAGGGTGGTTATATATTATATTGTGTTTCAAGGGTCAATATAGGGGAGTGCAGTGGCTTTTAGCATTCCTGCCTTGCAATAATAGGGTCCTAGGCTCGAAACTCAACCAGAACATTACCTGAATGGAGTATGAACGTTCTCCCTGTGCTTGCGTTGGTGGGTCCGATTTCTTCCCCCATTCCAAGACACGCCAGTAGCTTTAGTGGCACCTGTCTAAACTGGCCCTGGTAGATGTATGCATGTAAGATAGGGGGCTTAGATTGTAAGTTCTTGGAGGCCAGAGACGGATGTTAATGTACAATATGTAAAGCATTGTGTAAACTGTTGGCACTATCTATCGCTATATATATATATATACAGTGAGTATTATTTATTTATATATATATAAAATACTCACTGCATTCTACATATACTATACTACTTGCATTCTAGGCATTAGTCCCTGGCCACATAAACATAAGTGCCACTAGGTGCACCATGCAGCCACATCTAGCTGCAGCAGCTGTCAGCCTCTCATAAGGCTATATGGTGCACCTATGCCCACCACCCACACCTAAACACTGAAGCGTCATGCATCTGGGCTAAACGCCCAATGTGCATAAGGCCTTATTGTATTTGATTTAGACCAAAAGCTGCTTCACTTAGATGCTCTTTGTGAATGGCAACCTAGGACGGTACTGTGAGCAATGAACATCACAATTTACTATAGAAGTTCAGGCATCAAGTTCGTTGTCTGTACAGTCGTACAAAGTAAGCATACCATAGTGATATATCCCTGCTCAGCCTTAGTAAATCAGGCCCACTGCATATTAGCTGTTCCTCCTGATCATTCATATTTTGGAGTGCGGATCACATGTGCATGGTTGATTCCTGACTCCAGCTTAGCTCTCTGGCCTCACTGACGTTACTGAAATTGAAAAGCCAGCACAGAGAAAGTGCTAGGAATTTACAATTCTACATCTGCGAGCGATTAGAATGATGAGTAGATGTGAGTTTTTTTTCTATTTTTATATTTTGCAGAGACTGGGTATTTCATACTGAAAGCAGAAAGCACCATTTCTCTTGTTATATGAAATATGTGGCCTAGATTCATTGTATATTTTACAGATATTAGAAAAATATCAAATACTACGAGGAATTGATTGAGAAGCAGCTACTGTTTTGAATTCCTCATTTTATATGATTCCTAAAGGAGAACTGTACAAAGTGAAGTTTTGTGAGGTGCAATCTGTTACTAATTATGTGTTAGCGGTGAACCCTGATAGGTGAAAAAACAATATATATATGCCGCCATAAATGAATCATTATGTTTTCTTTTGGTCGGCAGGTAGTAAAATGGTTCATAAAAGCGTGTTTTACTCCTGAGCATAATCTACGTGAAGACCTCTGCTCTTTTTAAAGGGCCCCGAAATCTAAGGTCGAGGCTTGCATAAAAGAGATTTTTTACCTAAAAGCTTATAAATCTCAGACCTTGCCTTTGCTTTTTTATGTCTTGTGCAAAGGAATGTGTAGAATGGATAAAGTATTATATTACCCTTCTATACGGTTTATGGAACCTTGCTATTTATGCTACTGCAATAGCAATTTCATCTTCCATCTCTGAAATATCCAAGATATTAAAGCAGCTTAACCCCTTGCCGACCGCCGATCGGCATCTGACGGCGACAAGGTGGCTCTTTCCCGCAAATCGCCGTCATATGACGGCGGCTGCGGGATCGAGCCTAGTGAGCGCGCGCGCCACCGGAGGCGCGCCCGCGCACTCACTGTGTTCGGGGAGGACCAGGGAGCGGGTGCGGCGGAGTCGATCTCCACCGGCCACCCGCGATGCCCCCCCGGAGTGAAAGAACGGAGGTCCGTGTAAGTAAACACGAACCTCCGTTCTGTGAAGGGGGAAGGGCTGTGATCACAGCCTTCCTGTACATGGAGGCTGTGACCACTTCCCTTCCCCAGCTAGGGCAGTCCCCCCACAGTAAGAACACGCCCAGGGAACACAGTTAACCCCTTCACTGCCAATGGCATATACACAGTAATCAGTGCATTTTTATAGCACTGATCGCTGTATAAATGCCAATGGTCCCAAAAAAGTGTCAAAATGGTCCGACATGTCCGCTGAAATATCGCAGTACCGCTAATGAATTCTCATCATCTGTAAACGCGACCACTTTTGCGCAAACCAATCAATAAACGCCGATTGCGGTTTTTTTAATCACAAATATGAGGAAGAATATAAATTGGCCAAAACCGGTGAAAAAAAAGTTTTTTTATATTTTTTTTGGATTTGTATTTTAGCAAAAAGTAAGAAATTAGTTTTTTTTTTGCAAAATTGTCGCTCTTCTTTTGTTTACAGCAGCGATCAGAAATGACGCAGCGGTGATCAAATACCACCAAAAGAAAGCTCTATTTGTGGGAAAAAAAGGACACAAATTTCGTTTGGGTACAACGCCGCACGACCGCGCAATTGTCAGTTAAAGCGACGCAGTGCCGAATCGCAAAAAGGGCTCCGGTCCTAAAGCTGGAAATTCTTCCGGGGCTTAAAGCAGAACTCCAGGCAAATTTGTTTTCCCCCATGCAGTGTGGCTGTGCTGGCAGTGCATGGGTTAACTGCTAGTTTTGTTCTAGGAGAGAGGACAGCAGAGAAATACTCCCCCCCCGTGCCCCAGCGTTCTTGAAAATGGACTGTTCCTGTCTTGCATGCTCCATATACAAAAACAGTCCACCACTGGACTGTGGGGAAGCATGGATTTACAGAACATGAGCGGATCAGGTGAGTATGAACTTTGTGCTCACCCCAAGAAAAACAAGCAGCTGATCCATGCAGTGCGGGCACAAATCCACTGCATGTGGAATAAAAAATTGCCTGGGGTTGGGCTTTAACAAAACTAGAAAAAAAACTTTATAGGTTAATTTACCTTTAAATAAAACCTACTGGTTGACACATGGCTATCACACTGATTCATAGCTTCAGAGCATTAAGCCACTAATGCTGCCAAAGAGGGAATTTATTAAGATTGGAGCAAACAGAATCAGGAGCAGCTGTGCATGTCAACCAATCAGCTTCTAATTTTCAACAAGCTGAAGATAGCAGCGGATTGGTTATTATGCACATCTGCTCCAGATTCCCTCTGCTTCTGTTTTCGTAAATTCCCCCAAAGTGTACAGTGTTGCCCCGTACACACGATCCGAAAATGAACGATCGTTCTGTTTTCTTTTGCATGCTAATCTCAGATCGAATCAGAAGAGTTTACTAATGTCACAAAAATTCTCATACGACAGAATAGAAAATCTGAAGTGATGTCATGTGTTGTAGTGTATTTGCGGATGACAACTCTACTGATTAAACGAAAATCGTACGATTGGGCACTGTGCGAGAACATTTTTTGCATTTATCCGATCAAATAATATCGGAGGAACTGCCGTGATCGGCTCTCGAAGCTCTGTACTGATTATCGTACGATCGATTCAAAAGCGGGATTTTTCGTCCGATTTTTGGATCGTGTGTACGGGCCATAACTCACAGTATGGAATCTAGAAGATCAAAATTGCAGCTAGAATTTTTAGAAGAAGGGCAGCAGAGATGGCCAGCCAATGATACGTTCTGAAAGGGTGGTAGAGCAGCGGCTTCCAGGCATTCAGGAGGTAACCTGGCCTGAATGTCTGTTTTTTTTTTTAGGCCGATTGCATAACCACAAGCCAAATGTTTGGTTCGCAGTTGCAGCGTGGTGGTCCCATTAACTTCAATGGGTGAGTTTGATAGGTGGTTCCACCTGTCAAACTCAACAAGCCAAGTTAAATTGTGCCACAGCCTGTGTACAATCCCCTCTGGCTGCCATGTTAGACTTTCGGTGGGTGGTTGGCAGGCAGCTACCTGTTTTTAATGGCTGTGTGCTAGAGGCCATAAAGTGTATGTAAAGCGATAACAAGTAATCTATTCAATACACACATAGCTCCCAACTGTCCCTGATTTTGAGGGACTGTCCCTGATTTGGAACAAAGTCCCTCTGTCCCTCATTTTGGTCTGATGCATATACCTATATATAAAATGCACTATTTATCTATCAAAAAGTGTTTTACAATGCTAAACCGTTCATCCAATTTCTAAATTGCTGCATTTGTACATTTAAAAAGCTAATACAAAGCAATAGAAGCGTTAAAAAAAAAGCACTTGTGGGTTTACATAATAATTCTTTTTGTATAATTCACCTTTAAGGGGGCATGGTGTGTCCTATGCCTTCATACTTTTTGTTATAGGTGTCCCTCTTTCCCATCTCAGAAAGTTGGGAGGCATGTACACATAATGCAATATTTATACATTAAAATGTTGCCTAATACCCTTTTTTTAATTTTGCTACTTTCAGTGGCCACATGCCCCTAAGACAGTTAGTTAGTGACTGTCACATAACCCTTAGCTGCATTTCCCACTGCTTGAGGCACAGAGATCTTGTCGAAGCCCCCTGTCACACCCTCTTGCCTTCAGCAGTAATAAATGTGCACGACCTCTGCAAACAGGTAACAACTCTTACTGTAGGAGGTAAACATCATTTGCAGAATTCTTCCCATTTATTTATTTTTTTATTAAAAGTTCTTGGCATTTCTACATATGAACTGTGCATGGGTGGTTTAAAATAGTGGTTCAGATGTTTGCCAATAATTTAATAATGAAAAATAAGCAGCGCAATCACCAATTAAACCCTGTATGTAAAGTGTTCAAATTAATATACATATGCCTTGCAACCCAGGCATAAATTGCCACTAACACTGCCCAGTGTATTCACTGAAAACACCACATAAGTCTACTACAACATAAAATAAGTGCAAAACCAAAAACTAAATTAAAAATATAGTGCTAAAATAAAGTGTACCATAACATGTGAAGTTAACTCATTGATCAAACAACACTCCACTAGACTCAGGATCAAAAACACCCCATAATAATGTGAACAAACATCAACATATATCTGAAAAGTTCCATATAAATAGTGAAAACCACTGTGTAATGAAGTGACAGTTCCTGTATCCTCCCAGTGCTTCTGGTGACCGACCACCTTCAGATACAATGCCTACTCACCTCAAACATCAGACCCTACTACAGAGTCTAATAGGCCTCTGACCGATTACTCCTATGAGGTACAGCAAGAACTCCTTTTCTTCCTGTCCCAGGGTATAGCTGCTGCCTTTCCTTCATTGGCATAATATACCATAAAACTATAGTAGGCGGGAAGCCGACCTCTAACAAGCTCTTTTATCATTATTATCATTTATCATTATCTTAACATATTAAAACAGCTTGTTCGAGTTCGGCCCTCCGACTACTGAAGAAACCCAATCAGTGGGTGTAACACGTATGGGTGGGAGGAGCCGAAGCCCATAATGTCACATAATAGTTACAAGTGTCAGCATGGTGAGCTGATGGTTTTATACGCTTGTTATCTAGATATCATTGTGAGTGTTTTTAATCCTCTTCTGGTTTACAATAAATGTTTGAGGGGGAGGGAAATGAAGAGGGAAAGGTGTCAGCTATATCCCTGGGACAGGAAAAAAAAAGGAGTTCTTGCTGTACCTCCTATAGGAGGAATCGGTCAGATGCGTATTAGACTTGTAGTAGGGTCTGATATTTGAGGTGAGCAGGCATTGCACCTGGTGGTGGGTCACCAGAAGCACTGTGAAGATGCATGAACTGTCACTTCATTACACAGTGGTTTTCACTATTTATATGGGACTTTTCAGTTATATGTTGATTTTTGTTCACATTATTATGAGGTGTTTTTTTTATCACGAGTCTAGTGGAGTGTTGTTGATCAATGAGTTGACTTCACATGTTATGGTAAACTTTATTTTAGAACTATATTTTTAATTTTGTTTTTGTACAACATACGTTTATACATGTTGTGCTGCACTTATCTTATGTTGTAGTTTGCCAATAATTATCTGTCTGTAAAATTAGGTATCCCCATGACTAAGCTCCAGGGGGGTGGAGTGAATTGCTTGGCCTGGTCGGAGTCCAGGCTGAGGTTGCCACTCCATTCATCACAGTAGAACACCATAGATGTGCGACTTACAGGGGTCGCCTTCCTTTCCTTGTAAAATCAAGTATACTTACCTGATTTAATAGACAGCACACCTCGTTGCTGCTCCCTGAGCCACTGTTAATCAACCACTTCAAAAGATTTGTATGTCTGTGACATAACAGGCTAACATGGGGACTCAACAGGCACTTCACGTAAAAGTGGTGCTAACAAAGCTAGACCAGGATTAGGTACCTGTGGGTAGCTATATCACCCTAGTGTTGGAAGCAGGAAAAATGACTAAGGACTGGCAGGATCAACTGGTATTTTTATACACTTAAGTAAAATGAATGGACTGCCCAATGCAAAGCACATTAATGCACAATGATATACATTGGATAGGGTTGATGTGATTGGGCCCTTAACTCCTACAAGGCTAGAATAGAATGACCAAAAGGCAACTAATACATTGAAAAGGAACTATGCTCCCCCCACTTTACATTTTTTTCCCTCTTGTCCACTGGGTTTTTTCTGAAGAAAAATATGCACACACCCAGCAAATCCAGCTTTTTCTAGTGTAAGCCACTACTCCATTCCAGCACAGCCAGTCCTGCACCATTTTCCCTTCTGATATCACCAGGGGGTCAGCTGTCTCTTCCTAGTTCCTGCAGCTGGCCCCTGTTGACATGCCACAGCACATGAGCATTGTAGTAGGGAAATTGCCAGCCACATGTGCAACATAGCAGATCCTCCTTGGTTGCTTGACATCAGTAACCCAGGAGGCTCCTGGAAGGAGGAACATCACTTTGGCCCAGGCCAGGACTCCCAAAAAACTGCTTTCCCATTTAAAAATAAATGCACCTTTAGAAGCATGTTACATGTTGTACCCATATTTAGGGCATAGCATGTAACATGCTCCTATGTACCAACCCCCCCGTTCCCAGTGCCCCCCTCTCTGCAACAGAAAATAGGGGATCCTCTCCCGGCACCTGCTGTCACATTTTGAAAACAGCATGGCTGTGTGGACTCCTCCCACACAGCCAGGTCCTTCATTCATAGACCCCTGTAAGGCTGGATTCACACCTTTGCGAATTGAATGCAGCTTACATTGCATCCAATTCGCACGACACTTGAAAACAAATTGTTTTCAATGTGTCCGGTTCACATATGTGCGGTGCATTTGCACTCCGCATTGCACAGAAAATGTGTGCGTTTTCTGTGCGGTTCGAATTCCAGACCCATTTTGTTCAATGGGAACGTATCTAATCCGGAAATGTGTTCCGCATTGAACGGGGATCTTCCCCCTCCTCACTGCACCCCCTCCCCTGTAAGCCGATGCGCTGTGAAATCAGACAAGAGACTCTGAACAGCAGCCCCTGTCCTTCTCATAGGCATCGGAGCTGGAATTCGCACTGGACTGGTGTGAATCCAGCCTCAAAGAAAAACTACAAGTACTGTGTGCCACCACAGCATACAAACTTGTAGTTCTAATGAGGTGTGAGTGTGCTGCTCAGCACGCTTGTTGTACATTCAGTCTACCTTTAGCTTTGTAATTGTAAGCCTGTACAAGGATACAGACACAAAAGCGAAAGGAAGACTGTGCAGGAGCCTGGCATTGCACTCATGATGTGCTGATCCTGGGTGCAATGCTCTATAATCTCCAGTAAAAAAAATAACCTGCAAAAATATGTGCATTTGTTTATTTGTATGGTGAACTTGACCTTTAAAGGATAAATTCCCCTTTCATAACATGTTACACCCATATTCAGGGTGTAAAATGTAGCATGTTACAAATGGACCGGCCCCCGCACCTTTCCGATTCCCCAGTCCGAAAGCTAGTGGGGCCCCCTATTAGCTGTCACAATTTTAAAAAATATGGCCAAAAAAATGACAAGGTCCGGCAACCTTTGCAGAGCACCGTGGTAGTTCATTCTCTTTTCCTGTCAGATTGTATCTGCTTGCCCGTACGGGATGTGCAGGCACACAGATACACTGTCAGATCTGCTGGAGACCTGCATGGTCGCTGGTGCAATGCTTTACAGGCTCCAAAAAAAAATGCACATTTTTTTTTACCTGCAAGAAATGTGCATTTAATATTTTTTAAAGGATAGTTATCTTTTAATGCCACATAAGTAAGCATGACTTATTTAGAAACTGTGTCTGATTCATTAGATACAGTATGGAGATGATTTCACTCTCTGCTCAGTTTCGGGTTAAGTATTTCTAAACAAATTGAGAAGCTGGTACTTGCATTTGAGCAGAGAATTGTATTTCCATGGTAAACAAATCATGATGTGTTTACTATACCTGATTCGCATGGCCCCTCATGTACAACGGTCAGATTTCTCTCTGGCTGAGCCCTGGACATCTCCTGGAATTTGCACAGCTGGGGATAGGTCTTGCCATCAGATCCACACACAGCTGTGTTAGATAAGCAGACACACTGAGGTTCCGGCACCTCTCCATGCCTCAGGTCTCCCATGTCCAGCTGGCATTCTAGATTATCCCCACACTTCCCATAGAAGTGGTTGGTGTTATCCAGATCACATATCTGCCCTTCCAAGTTGGCACATTCCAAGCAGCAGTCACAAGTGTCCCTTACCACCCCAGCAAGGCATCCTCTGGGTTGAGGACATTCTTCTGGTTTACAGTCTGAGCAGCTTTCTCCTTCCTCTAACAGTCTCTGCCAACCACGCTGTAGGTAGTCTGGGGCACTAGGTAATCCTGGTATTATTTGGATGCAGTTCATGTAGAACAAAAGGAAAAGTTCTAGGCAGATCCATGAGGCACATTTAAACATCTTCAAATGCTGTACTTGTCCCTGCAGCTAAACTCCATTACTTGCAGGTCCTTCACTCCAATCTCTGCAGTTTCTCCATCAGTAATTCATTCTTCTGTATGGGCAAATCTGTGGAAAAGAGCAGTGTTTCTTTGATTTCCTCTTACAAAGACAGTCTTTATATAGCTTTCATCTAAAATCAAATGTACAGATGTTCTCTTTACCAGATGATATAAGACAGTTGAATAGCTGTCTAGGAAATGACTTGGGTCAGGCAGTATGCAGAGGCAGCTACTGGGGATGAAATAACTAGGAATATTACATAAGAAATATATCCAAAGTTCCAGATGAAATATAGATACATTGTATTTTACAAATATAGATAGTAGAAGCAGCCATATTGTGGTCAAGACACAGCCGGAGCCAGCTCACTTAAAAGTGACATTGCTGTGGGGCAAATAGGTTGTTCTCTTTGCAAGTGAATTTTCCCCAGAGCTAAGTGAATGAGGTAAAGCTATGGTGACTTCCATTTAATCATGTGCAAGCAAAAAATACATATTTTATATGTTCCCTGCACGAGATTGGGTATTTAGTGCGATGTGAAATTGCACCACATTTACTAAGCTTTGGAGAACATTCCCTTGCAAAATGAACAGCCTATTTGTCTTTAGTAAAACATTGTCTAGTTCCTAGAGATTTTATAAATAATACTCGATCAATAATAATCAATAATGCAATGCAAACGGGCATCTCTGTTAATGAATATTAGAAACCTTTTAATGCATATATCTTTTTTTAACATACATTTGCTAATTATTACTTATTTATATGTTAATTTGCATTTATTGTATTTTCATTTTATGGAATCTGGTGAGCAAAGCCAGACCTACCCATCCTATATGTTTGGTATACTCGATAAGATGATCTCCCAGTTCAGTTTTTTGGGTGTTCCTGCCCACCTTTTCATGTCCCGGCTCCTCCTATTGCATTTTCTATTGCATAAAATAAATAAGAAATTTAGCAAGGAGAGAGGGAGCCACTCATGACGCTCACAGCAGATGTTGCAAAGGGGTTGCTTTACTAAGAGGCGGTTCACACTGAGGCGACTTGTCAGGCGACTCAAGTCGCCTGACAAGTCGTCCCCATGCAGTGCAATGGAACCGTTCTAATAGGAGCGACTCAGGTCGCTCCGACTTAGAAAAAGGTTCCTGCACTATTTTCGGGGCGACCTCAGCGCGACTTGCATTGACTTCTATGTAAAGAAGTCTCCTTGCAAGCCGCGCTGAGTTAGCCTCGAATGGGGCGACTTGCTTTGCCCTGCAAGTCGTGCCGCCTCAGTGTGAACCGGCTCTTAAACTGAAGAGTGCAAAATCTGGTTCAGCTGTGCATGGTAGCCAATCAGCTTCTAACTGTGGCCTATTCAGTTAAGCTTTGACAGAGCTGCTCCAGATTTTGCACTCTCCAGTTTAAGTAAATCAACCCCCGGTTAGATAGTTTATCTGGTTGAAAAAATACCCAAGTCTATCTACTTCAACCAATAGAAGAAAACTTGGAGGACGTACAAGGAATGTATACAGGAAATCACATAGGTGATTCAGCTCTTCAGGTCTTCCAACTAAAATACTAAAATATATGCTTTAAGTGGATTGAATGACATAGTGCCAACATATATTAAAGCGGTTGTATACCCCTGTTTTTCATTGTTACCTACAGGTAAGCCTATAATAAGGCTTACCTGTGGGTAAAATGAATATGACCTAAGCCTGCATGGTTTAGGAGATATTTCCCCTGCAAGGAGCCACTGATGTGCCGTGATGGCCCAGTTTATAGCGCCGGACCTTGCTGGAAAGTCAGTCAGAAAAAAAGAGCTCCCGCGTGCATGCACTCACAGCGCCAGAGCTGCGAACCCGGAAGGATCCCCGAAGGGAAGATATCAGCTCCCTCTACGGGGACAGAGCCGTCCGATCAGATCTTCATTCTGAGGTAAGTATTTCATAATAAGTCAGTATGCGGTGCATACTAGCTCAATGTGCCTTTGTCTTACAGGGTTTTTTTCTGTATGAGTATACAACCACTTTAATACACCTTGCAGAAGACTCTGAAAATGTAATATTAGCCTCTGCCCACAGAGGATCTTACAAAACAAAATCCATGATACAGTCAAAAAAAGATGCACACCTACACTACAGCTAACTAGAGTTGAGCGAACCCGAACTATAAAGTTCGGGTCCGTACGGAACTTGAAAAAAAGTTTGGGTTCAGGTATTTTATCCTGCCTGTTGAATAGCTGAAGGGCAGCCAATCAACAAGCGTTTCACTGGTTTGCCCTTAGAAGCCATCACAGCCATGCCTACTAATGGCATGGCTGTGATTGGCCAGTGCATCTGCGAACAACTAACCGACGGGAAGTCGATAAGTTGTCCGTCCTATTTTATGGACTTGGGTTTGAAAAAAAGTTCAAGGCATGCCTGGGCTTGAAATATCAAGCCCAAGCGAGTTGAGATCAATCGACATCACATCCACACGTAGAAAAAAACTGACATAGTACCTAAAACAAAACATTCTAGGAGACACCCGTCTCCGATTATAATGTAAAAGTCTCAGAAGACGTTCCACATAATTTCACCAACATATGAGTATGTCTTTTTTTGGGACATTCTGTTTCCGTGTAACTCGATCATACGTGGCGTATGACTGAATAATACTTTATGAA
>BLSH010324338.1:53763-84841 GCA_018402905.1 Glandirana rugosa | reverse complement strand
ATGTTTACTAAGTTTTACAAAGTTGATGTTGTAGCATCCTCGGATGCTGCTTTTGGCCGCAAGGTATTACAAGCGGCAGTTTAGGCGCGGTTAGCGCCGCCTGAGAGGGCGTCTTTCTGTTGGGTACATTTGTTATGGTTTGCCCACCCCTCTTGATTGGCACAGCTTTGGGACGTCCCCATGTGTCATAAGAAGGCTGTGTCTGTCAGTGAACGGAAGAGAAAAAGGGATTTTTTGTATAACTTACCGTAAAATCCTTTTCTCTGAGTTCACTGACAGACACAGCACCCACCCCTCTGCGTTGGTTTTGTACAGCTTGTTACGAACTGATGTGCTATGCAGAGCAGGGGGATTATATGCTGAGGTGAGGACGGCCCCCTGGGAGGGGCCAACCTACGCTTTTGTTTGTTTTTGCCTAGTCTACTCCTAGTAGGATGAGCATAACCCATGTGTCATAAGAAGGCTGTGTCTGTCAGTGAACTCAGAGAAAAGGATTTTACGGTAAGTTATACAAAAAAATCCCTTTTTTTTTACAGGATATCCAGTGGAGGGAGGGCATGATCTTGGCCACAGCCGATGTGTCCTCCCTCTACACCATCATATCACATGACCATGGTATGGAGGCGGTGGAGAAATATCTTGGAAAGGATGTCTCCTTGCCTTTAAAACAAAAGGCCTTTATTCTATCCCTCCTTGAGTACGCCATGAAGCACAACTACTTCTGGTACGGTGGTAATTACTACCAACAGACCAGGGGAGTTGCCATGGGGGCAAAGTATGCCCCCAGCATGGCGAATTTATTCATGGCCAAGTGGGAGGAGGACATCGTCTATGCGAGCCATAGGGCGGAGCTTAGTTTCTGGCTCAGGTACATAGACGACGTCCTCCTCCTATGGGAAGGTGATCTATCCTCATTGGACCTCTTTATTTCTACACTTAATGTTAATGATAGGGGCATTGAGTTGCAATACAAGGCCAGCACCTCTAGGATTCATTTTTTGGATCTTAACATTGAGGTGCTGGAAGGAAAATTGGTAACCTCTACATTTTTTAAGGAGACTGACCGTAACGGTTTTATTGACCTAGGGAGTTGCCACCACCCCAATTGGTTGGGTGGCATCCCAAAAAGCCAATTTATCCGCCTATGTAGGAACTGTTCTAGCATTGAAACCTTTGAAAAGGAGGCTGCTTGTCTGAAAATTAGGTTTCAAGAAAAAGGCTACACCACCGAAATGGTGGATAGGGTCTATGAGGAGGTTTTGGGGATGGATAGGAACACTCTCCTAGCCCCCAAACAGAGGGCTGTGGAATCTAAGTTCAGTTGCCCCATGATTACAACTTATAGTAATCAATATCAACAAATAACTAGAATTCTACACAAACATTGGGGTCTACTAGGCAATGATCGTATTTTGGCCCCTCTATTGGGGGATAAACCTACTGTATTATTTAAGGGAGCACCTCCTTTGAGGTTAACAGTAGCACCAAATATCGCTGAACCCCCCTATCAAAAAGCCCATGTTTTTTCAGAATATGAAGGGTTTTTACCCATGTAAAAAATGTAAGGTCTGTAAGATCAATTCGGTGAAGTCCAAATGTACTACATTCTTTTCCCCACATGATGCCAAGTCCCATCCGATTAAATCTTTTATTTCTTACTGCACCAAGAACGTAGTGTACCTATTGATTTGCCCATGTGGGTTATACTACGTTGGGCGTACTATACGTACCCTTCAAATTAGAGTCGGGGAGCACCTGACTAATATACGAAAGGGGTATCCAAATCATAGTGTGTCACGACACTATGATTTACATCATGGTAGGAATCTTGCGGGCACAAAAATTATGGCCATTGATCATTATGTACCCACCTGGAGGGGGAATAATGTCAGAAGGGAAATTTCCAAGATGGAAACCTTTTGGATTTATTCTTTGCGTTCATATGCTCCCCACAGATTAAACATAGAGTGGGATGTCAATGCTTTTATAAATAATGCATAGCCTGATGTAATTTCGTATACTATATACATTTTTTTATGTTTTAAAAGAAAAAGTGTTGTTCTGGTCACTAGATGGCGTGCGCACTCATCTTCCCGGTCTGAGCAGAGAAAAAGTTTTATTTTTGTTATTCATTTTAATTATATTTTTTATTGTTGTTCTGTCCCTGAGCTTAGTTGCCAGCCACGCTCTTGTATTGAAAATAATTTTGGGGTTTTTCATTATGACGATCCCTATTAAGAATGGAGTGATTGTTTTTTCTCTTCCAGAGGGGGAGCTCTGGTGGAGCTGGTCAAGGGACTGGCGCTTTCTGGAACTCTTGTGGGTTTCTTCACAAGTGCACTTCCGGTAGCACTGGTTTAGTTACCAGCATCGGTGGAACGCAGCTAATTTCCTCTCAATCCCAGTCATATAGGAGTGGCGTCGCCTGGTAGCCACACCCCTGACGACATCATCTGATGACGAAACACGTTGGGTGGACGCTAAGCGACGCTCGCTCTGCACGTGACCGGGAAGTTTTGAAGTTGCGGACGCCATCTTGATGTCTGGACGCTTTTTGGAGTATCACACAGAGCAATGCTGATTTTATCTGTTTCAAATGTGAGTAACCACTTGTAAGTTTTATATCAATAAATCCCGTTTTGTACCATCTGCACTATTGGGTTTCTCATATCTATTGCATGAACCGCTTACCGCCGTGGGAGATCTACTGATGAGGATTTACCCTACCATGTTGCCTGCATAATCTGTCTGTTCCTTGGTGTGCTTCATTTTTTACCAAAGCGCAAATTGACCCTCCATAATAGGGGGTCATCGGGATCTGGTAAGAAGACAAGTGTGGTGGTGACATTGGTGACGGGCGTGTATTCTAATTGCATCCATAGGAATCCTTCTAAGGAATCTCGTTTTGAACTTTGCGCTGCAGTTTCCCATTTTTATCTAATCAGATGGTTACACCAGAACCTCTCTGCATAGCTGCATTCAATCATTGACTTTAGCCATTTGCTTTCAGCGCAGGATTTTTTCTTTTATATTGAGTGCACCGATGCCCAACCACTTCTGTTGCAGGATGAGGACATAGAAACACCAGTGCAGCACGTCTCTGATGATGACGAAACACAGGTGCCAACTGCTGCAGCTTTCCTCAATGTGCAGACTGACAAGGAGGGCAGTGGTGAAGGGTGGGTGGAAGATGATGTAGATCAGGATGATGAGGTCCTAGACCCCACATGGAATGAAGGTTCCTGCACCAGCATAGGCCAGGTAAAAATATTCAAGCCAGGGCACAGTTCTGGAGGATGAGGAGGACGAGGAAGATGATGAGGAGGAGGAACCGCAGCAGGGTGGCACCCAACGCAGCTTGTGGGCATCACTGGAGCGTGGCTGGGGGATACAGAGGACACAGATGGTACAACACCTCCCACAGAGGCCAGCTTGTCTTTGCCTCTGGGCAGCCTGGCACACATGAGCGACTACATGCTGCAGTGCCTGCGTAACGACAGCCGAGTTGCCTACATTGTAACTTGTGCCGATTACTGGGTGGCCACCCTGCTGGATCCCCATTACAAGGACAACGTGCCATCCTTAATTCCCTCACTGGAGCGTGAGAGGAAGATGTGTGACTACAAGCGCACACTGGTAGACGCGCTGCTGAGGGCATTCCCAAATGACACCGGGGGCTCAGTGGAAGCACAAGGCAAAGGCAGAGGAGGAGGAGGAAGAGGCCGCCAACGCAGCTGTGGCACCGCCAGCACCTCAGAAGGCAGGGTCAGCAGCCCGCCACAACAAACAGCACCACCAGCTGATAGGCAACCTCTTAGCAGGAGGCAGCATTTCAGCAACATGGTGAGACAGTATGTGTGCACACGCCTACACGTACTGACTGATGGGTCTGCCCCATTCAACTTCTGGGTCTCCAAATTGGGTACATGCCCTGAGCTTGCCCTTTATACCTTGGAGGTGCTGGCCTGCCCTGCAGCCAGTGTATTGTCTGAACGTGTGTTTAGCACTTCAGGGGGCGTTATCACAGACAAGCGCAGCCGTCTGTCCACAGCCAACGTGGAGAAGCTAACGTTTATTAAAATGAATCAGGCATGGGTCCCACAAGACTTGTCTGTACCTTGTGCAGAATTGACATTTAGCCCGGCCTCACACAGCCATTGGTATACTTGTTTTTTTGAATATGCCTCAATATTTTGGGGGCTACCCCAATTAGAAAAAAAAAACAAACAAACAACAAAAAGTGTTGGCTACCTCCTCCTCCTCCACTTCCACCTACACTGCCTAGTCAACCTCTAGGCTCCTACTCCACATCCACCCCCCTTCCCATTTTTATTTTTTTTATTTGATTTTAAGTTATTTTCCCTATCCCCATTTTTTTTTGTAGGGAACTTGTCCTACTCTTACCCACATTTTACTTGCTTTTGCAGCCCTCTAGCACTTTCCAGGACTTTTTTACAGCCATTTTTGTGCCAAAAAGTTTGGGACCCTATTGACTTCAATGGTGTTCAATGTCCCAGGTCAAGTTCGGTACCGAACCCAAACTTTTCCACGAAGTTTGGCCGAACATCCAGGTATCCGCTCAACTCTACAGCTAACCATAGATGGCAGTGGAGAACAATACACTCAAACAATTGTGAAATAAATCTTCGTTCTTGGGTATTACCTAGATTACACATTCATGCAATGGAGGAAAAACTGCAGATATTCATGGCACCACTCGTAAAGTAGAACTATAGGCAAAACTTTTTTTTCATTTTGGATGGAGCAAGGGGAAGGGGGTTATAACTCCTGTCAGATATTTTTATTCAGTGTCCCATTGCGGAGATCTCCGTTCACTTAGCCAAACAGGAAGTGAGAGTAAATCCATGCAAATTAAGAAAAATCCTTGGAGACCCCAGGTTCGCCAGAAATAGTGTCCCAATTGGAAGATTTCACCTCTCTTACTTTTCTGGGGACAACTCAAAATGTGCCAATTTCTTTTACTTTCACTTTCAATGACAATGGCCAACAAGAAAAATAGAGAGGATGAGTTTACTTAACGTGGACACAGATAGCAATACAAATCTGACAGTGGTTCTAATCCCTCTCCACTCTATCCAAAATATTAAAAAAAAAAAAGTTTAAAGCCAAACTTCAGGATAATTGTGACATCCCCCCCCCCCACAACCTTCCCTTCCACCTCCTCTGTCAGAGTGCTTGGTTAACGAAAAAAAAAATAAACCTTTCTAAATCCTTGTTTTCACTTGCCTGAGTCCACAGTAGTGTCCTCACCCAGCCCTGGGGCCTTGTCCTTGCTGTTTATTTGCTGGTGGGTCATTCTTCTAGGTTTCCAAATCACTGAATGTGTGTTATGGAAGATTCTTATTGGGTGGCCAGTGGTAGGGCCTTCTTAGAGTTTAGAAGACATCTGATGTCAGAACCGGCTGAAGAAGGTTAACAAGCAGCACTGGACTAGCAATCCTAGCGGACAAAAATGACATCAGCAAGGGAGCCGAGAGGGGGACTCAGGGGAGTATAACTACAGTGCATCCGGAAAGTATTCACAGCACTTTTTCCACATTTTGTCATGTTACAGCCTTATTCCAATCATTACAAACAATACCCCATAATGACAACATGAAAGAAGTTTGTTTGAAATCTTTGCAAATGTATTAAAATTAAAATAACGATAAAACTTACATACATAAGTATTCAGTCTTTGCCATGACACTCAAAATTGAGCTCAGGTGCATCCTATTTCCGCTGATCATCCTTGAGATGTTTCTACAACTTGATTGGAGTCCAACTGTGGTAAATTCAGTTGATTGGACATGATTTGGAGAGGCACACACCTGTCTATATAAGGTCCCACAGTTAAAGAGGAAGTAAACCCAGATGAGGTTTACTTTCCCCTGTAATGTAGAAGCATAATGGGCATCCTGCAGTGCACTGAACACACATAGAACGATTTATTTTTAAATAAATGATTAGATGACTAACATTTTTTTAATTTTAAGATGTTAAAAAAAAGTAATCATATTATCATTTATTTAAAGGTAAATCGTTCTATGAATCACTTTCCTATTGGTCAAAACTTGGGGGGGGGGGGGCCTTATGGACCGGCCGCCACTGATACAGAGGAAGTAAACCCCATCAGGGTTTACTTCCTCTTGAAGGCCTCATACACACGGGCGTATCTTTAAAATAAACAAAACGTCGGGCCCGACGTCAAGGAAAAAAATTGGCGTTTTTCGGCGTTATGCATCGGCGTTAGTGAGCGTCGGCGTCAATAGGCGTTTTTTTAAAAAAATCATCCCTCTGCTATTTTTCAACCTAAAAACGTCGGCATCAAAAAACGCCGGCACAATACTAGGTGGCGTTAGTTGGCGTTTTGCGGCATCAGCGTCAAAAAATGACAAAACGTTACAGCCTCAGAACGCGATGGCCGTGGGTTCTACTTTCAGCTCACTAACACCGACACCATCTACAGCTCAAAAACGCCAACGTTTTTATGGGGCCATTGACTAACATGGAGAGCTGCAAAAAAACGCCAGAAAACGCCGGCGTCAAAAAACGTCCGTGTGTATGAGGCCTTAATCAGCAGCTATAAATACCAGTCAACTGTCCAATAAGACTGCTTCGGAGATCATTAAAGAGAAATTTCATTGGACACAGCGGGTGACAGTTGATGGATTCTAGCCATGAAGCCAGGGAAACAAAATAAAACTAAATCAGAGAGAGACACAAAGGAAGCTTTTTCTAATACTAATGATCGAAATAATCAAATTTAACATGGAGTACGGGTTAACTATTAGGTGCATGCTCATTTCTATCAGCAAGGGTTTTTGGAATTACATGAAGGTCAACACAGAAATGAGTTTGTCTGCAAGGTGCAGGGATCAGCTGGTTCAAGTGGGTTGTCAAGACCAATGTACTGAGGAATTCTTTGCTATGTTAATTTGCCTTAAATCGAAACAGGAAGGTTTAGAAACTGTCAGGTTGCTATTTTGGTCAGTGTTCCTGAATAGGAAGTGATTTCCCCCAGCGGGTACATAGAGAGCATAAAAAAAGGCAGGGTACCAATCTCTGTACCTGGCAGGGGTTCCAATCTCTCTTTTCACCATTCTATCCAAACCTTTAAAAAATGTTCCACCTTAATAATGTTGTTGTGCTTATCTTTAATACTGGCACATGTCTAAAATGTGTTTTCAGCTGTCCAAAACCTGAATCTTATAGCCAGCTTCTGGTAAAACATTCTGATTAGGAGCCCGCGAGCCAGCAACTGCATTCTCCATATGCATATAGCCATTAAAATGCATTGCACTAATATGATTAATCATTTTATATTAATTTAGTTATTTTTGAAACCATTACATTAAAAATGAATTGTAGTAATGCCATGCTGTTCCTGAATTGATTGGAAGAGGGATCAGAGCTTGAATAAGAAATAAAAGGTATACAAGAAATAATGAGTACAGCTTGGTGTACTAGTGAGGTAGGCAGGGGCAGGGCCCAGCTGCTGTTAGAGATAATGGGGCCCCATACAGCCAACCTGACAGGACCCAACTCCCCCCCCAGCCGGAAGTGACTGAGGACATAGATTTATCAGTCCCTCTCTTTGAGGCCTCAGTTGCAAAGTTGAATGAATTGGAAGAACTCTGAAGCTTCTTGCTCATTCACAAGATGAAGCATAGTAAACTCAGTTTACTATGTTTCAGTGATGAATGGACACGGGAGTGATTGGTACCAATCACTCACTGTGTTCATTTAGGAACGGAATGGGCCAATAAATCATATATTAATTGGCCCCTTCCCAGGCTCTCTATCCATCCTTAAAAATCCCTGTTTTCCCGAAGCAGCTGCCAGCAGGAGAGGAGGGAAGCCAGAAGCACGGGGGAGGGGGGGCACACAGGCATGCCCAGAGAGCAGATGGAAGGGGTGCATGTGCTAGAACTAATTCCCCTGCAGTGCAGCCTGAGGGAGAAACTGGCAGCGTTGCAGGGGAAGGCAGAAGAGGATTGGTCTCTGCAATAACACAGTGCAGCCTGCCCTCCTGCTCAGTTCCTGGGTCCCCCTTTTGAACTGATGGGGCCTGGGCCCAGACAGGAGGGCTGGCTGTACTGTCTTATCAGGAAGAAGCCTGGCCTTGCAGACATAAGCACACGCAGACACTGCACTTTTCCTCCCTGGCCTACTTCCCTTGTACTGCACAAATTGTGAGCTACTTAAAGTGGTTGTCAACCCTTGACAACCACTTTAACCTACAGGTAAATCTATAATAAGGCTTACCTGTAGGTTCCCTGCATATCTTCCAAACTTGCACGGTGTAGGAGATATACATCTTCCTAGATGTGCCAACATCATTTTGGCACATGTGCAGTGAAGAAACGGCCTCCATGCCGTTTCTTCACTGAGATCGTGCCATGACTGCCGGCTCCCACGCGCATGCATGGGAGTGACATCACTCTGTGACTGGCCGGAGTCGCGGCCCCGGAAGGAAGAGGGGCTGAAGATGGACACTGCCAGAACAGGGGACATCGCTGGATGTCGCAGGCTTCATTTGCAGGTAAGTGACACATAATGGACTACTATGCGATGCATAGTAGCCCATTATGCTTCTACTTTACTTCCTCTTTAACTGCAGCTAGAGCTGCCCTTCTACAAATATATGCATCCACAATGACATAAGTTGCAGGGCTCACTGCACACTCTCAGCACATTGTCACCCACAACTCTCGGTAAATACTTTTGACTGGGAATTATGGTCCCATCTGGCCCTACCATTGTAACATTATGATAAAAATATCTATACTAAAGACAAACCAACTCTGCAGACCAGTTTTGTGTGTACTCAGTCCACCTTGTCTTGCCACAACTGTGCATTAGGTCTCCCATACAACATGGCATCTCCTGCTGCTACCAGGATCATAGGCAGAGGTGGGGCAGAACTGTGCCATATCAATAATGCACTGCCAGCTGGGGAGGAAGGTGGAAAATGCATTTTTTAAACCTGGGACACAATTGACATTTCTTAACTTAGGGTCATCTGCTCACCCTAGACTGCTAGGCCAGGGGCAGTTGCCCCTTTTGCCCTTATTGTTAATGTGGTCCTGATTGCATATGCAGTATAGGCTTCCATAGAGATGCCTAGCATAGCCCAGGAGTTCTTTTGGGCTTGTTTTCATGCTGACTGTCAAGTCAGAATTCCTCTGTTGCTTGCACTCAATGCACTGACAACTGTTTTCTATTAATGATTGAAGGAATCCAAACATAGGAATACAGTTACCATGTGACATTTTACTTTTTCAATTATATATTGCCCATGGCATTAGAGGTGACATTATAGTCAGTTCTCATTATCTGACTACTCTGTACTGTATAAACGAGGTGTTTTTGAATAAACATGTTTACAGATCATTATATTTTTTACAAGACTGAGGGACAATCGTTTGTCTATAGTCAGCTTCAGAGGGTCCCAACCAAAGCAATTGGACAAGTTAAACAGCCTAGTCTGACCACTGTTGTTTTTCCTGTGCTCAATTGGCGCCAGGACTATCTAGAGCATGTCAGCTGTGTTTCCCCTCTTCCTCCTGCATTAAAAAATGTTCCTTTTTTAGCTTAAGCTGGGCTGAAAGACATCTGCAGAAAGTCAGTCAGAGTGTTTTTGCTCATCTAACAATTATCTGATGTCTGAGGCCCACTGAAAGCTAGCTACCCACATTATAAGATGCCTTGATCAATTGTGTTTAACCACTTCCTTACTGGGCACTTAAACCCCCCTCCTGCCCAGACCAATTTTCAGGTTTCAGCGCTGTTGCATTTTGAATGACAATTGCGCGGTCGTGCAGCGTTGTACCCAAATAAAATTGATGTCCTTTTTTTCCCACAAATAGAGCTTTCTTTTGGTGGTATTTGATCACCTCTGCGGTTTTTATTTTTTGCACCATAAACAAACAAAGAGCAACGATTTTGAAAAAATAACAATATTTTTTACTTTTTGCTCTAATAAATATCCAAAAATAAAAAATAAAACAAACAATTATTCATCGGTTTTAGCAGATTTATATTCTTCTACATATTTTTGGTAAAAAAAATCGCACTCGGCATTTATTGATTGGTTTGCGCAAAAGTTATCGCGTCTACAAACTATGGGAATTGATTTATGGCGTTTTTATTATTATTTTTTTTTTTACTGGTAATTTTTATTGGGACTGCGATATTGGGGGGGACATGTCGGACATTTTTGACACTTTTTTGGGACCAATGACATTTATACAGCGATCAGAAATTTAAATGTCCACTGATTACTGTGTAAATGTCATTGGCAGTGAAGGGGTTAACCAGCAGGGGGCAGTGAAGGGGTTAAATATGTTCCCTGGGTGTGTTCTAACTGGGGGGGGGCAGGGCTGGCCGGGACATAACAGATCTAACTGATCCCAGTGACAGGGATCAGTAGATCTGCTTGTCCCCCTCTCACAGAACGGGGAACCGCCGTGTTTACATCGGCGGTTCCCCGTTCTACAGCTCTCTAAGGCGATCGCGGGTCAGGAGCGGACATCGAGTCCGCCCGACCCGCGGGCACGCCCACGCAGCGTGCGGCGGCGGCGCGCGCGCGCCGCCGCCGCTCGTTAGAGCGCGCAGGGGGCGTGTTAAGGGGCGGACGTCAATAGACGTCGTCCCGGAGATTCAGATCCGCGCTGTAGACGTCTTTCGTCTATAGCGCGGATCTCCACTGGTTAATAAAAGCTCGTTCTACGAGCATGAAGCTCACATTGGACGAATTTGCATGTTTGCGCCTACTGAGATCGGTGGGGGAACCCAGGGGGTACCGGCTGTCTTGGGCGGGAAAACAACAGTGATCAGCTGGCAATATCAATCCTAGCAGATCGGCTTCCCCCCAAAATTAATCAGGAAACATCATCCAGGCTCGAGGAAAGGCCCGCCAACATACAAAAGCATTTCAATTCAATCATAAACTGGTGAATCATTTAAACATTTTTTAATGTTTGTGTGTACTGTACCTCAAAGCAAACCTATGCGTAGCTTACTGAGACAACAGATTTTCTTCAAATCCCCCTTCATCCACAACATACACTTACCTTTCCTCATTCCCCCACTGGCCTATTCAGCACCAGGAACCAAAGCAAACACACTGTACTTCTGAGTATGGAGGAACATGTGACATAGCTGGGCCAATCAGTGCAGCACAGGAGAATCCCTAGCCCTGTGTGAGCTATGATTCTGGTAACTCACGCTTAAAAACAGGCAGATGTCTCCCTGAGAACTGTGACATCTGCCTGTCATCTGTCACACTGATATTTCCATGCAGCTAACTGACCAAACAGACATTGAAAATACATGCTTTCCATCTTCATTTTGGGAAGAGAAAAGAATCAAGTAGATCAAACAAGACACTTTTCAACAAACTGGGGAATCCCTGTGTGCAATGTAAAAAGTGATCCTGATGTAGCGCCCTCCCTCATCTGCCTAACAGGGAGACAGCTAGGCAAACGTATATGCTGTCTGCTTAATAGAAAGCTGTGACTGATTGATAGAGTCTGCTCAGTGTGCTCTGGTGCTGCTCATGCTGTCTTGGAAGTTTCCCACTGTTCCAGTAGCTATGGAGTATACAGATGCATATGAGAGCAAGAATGTCCGTACAGGCCTGGCCAATTAGAAGGGGATGTGCTGCAAGGCATGCTGGGTGACTGTATTTATATTTGAAGAGCACTTGGGCTCTGGGTCTTCCTCTACAGAGAGAGGTCCAGGCAGGGCTGGACTGGGACAAAAATTTGGCCCTGGACTTCATCCAGACCGGCCCACTTTAATTTTGCAAACACACAAAAACACTATATAAACTATATGAACATATATCTGTCCTCCAAGTTTTACAACATTTATTTTTCTGTATGAAAATGTGTTAACTGAAAATATACTATAACTCCTCATGCACCTCTTTTATTATTTCACTTTCTCCTCTTTCTCACATCACTGCGTGAAGGAGGGCTAACGTCATGCAGGAACATTGCTACAGCCTCATTGGCTGGAATATCAGAAAGTGAGTGGCGCTCAGGCTGAGCCAGGTTGCGCACTATGAAGTGAGGTGATGGGCAGTGTGGATGACAGGTCTCTCCCATACCAGCTGGCTGGCCAACCCCATCCCCCTCCCCCCAGCCGGCCGGCCTTTCCAGATGGGCTCCCCCTCTCCTCTTCACTGGCCATTAGCCGTTCTACTATATTTCTCTTATAGGCAGTACAGCAGTGCTCAAATTAATGGCTGCGCGAGTCACATAGCCATTTCTTTGACAGGCTGTCAGTGAACCCGGACATTTTTGGAGCGCTTGGCACACCTGCTGGAGGTATCATGGCACAAAAGAAAGTTCATAAATCAGTCCATAAAAGTCCAGAGTGCTTAAAAATTAGATTAGAAATAAAAACAATGTTTAGTGAAAATGTTTGCTTAACGATAATAGGATTAGAATTACAGTCCGAGATGCTACTCTGGCTAGACCTGTGAATGGTGTCAGGCTAGGCGGTCAGTGTTGGCAGCCAGCTATGAGAGCAGAGGACGACTCTGTATAGGTGAAAGAAGAGAAAAGTAAAGCGGCGCTGATCTGAGTGCAGCATTAGTTAGGAAACAGAAGGTTTATTATGTGTTATCAAACGCACATGGTTTCATAATTTAAATACAGGCATGTAGTACATTCCACATGAGTCCCTGGCATCCGTTCTGCTGGGCATGGATGAACACGAGTCCTGGCCACTTTGGTACACATGTTAAATATATGAAAGGAAATCACTATATAAAAACAATAACTAAAAATGATGTGTGGAAGGGATTTGGAACCAAATCTGCTATCCGTATATACTCACAGCTGGAGGATTTTAAAACAATCTCAGAAGACCATAAGGGTCCTGTCAAAAAATTATAAAAAGATGAAATTAAAATTTGAAGTTAAAAAGTAATAATGATAAATTCAAAATAACGATAAAAATATAAAAATAAAATTTTATTTTATTTTTATATTTGTTTTTATCCTTATTTTGAATTTATCATTATTACTTTTTAACTTCAAATTTTAATTTCATCTTTTTATAATTTTTTGACAGGACCCTTATGGTCTTCTGAGATTGTTTTAAAATCCTCCAGCTGTGAGTATATACGGATAGCAGATTTGGTTCCAAATCCCTTCCACACATCATTTTTAGTTATTGTTTTTATATAGTGATTTCCTTTCATATATTTAACACGTGTCCATAACTGTAGTGTTTCAGCCAGCTTGGTAACCAATATGTGAGGAACTCAGCGCTGGTCCTGCTGAGCCTTTTTGTTCTATGAGCCGCCCGTCCCATGTCCTATATCACCCTCACTTAAGATGGCTGTTTCTTAAGCCTGGTGAAGGAGCACGCATGCTCGGAAAGTGAGCCGCTTTGCCACGCCCCCTGCTCGTCACGGACTCTTAGGACGATGCAGTGATGTGCCTACCACCCGCCCAGCTGATCCCCTGCAGCACCGTAGCCGCGGAGACCACCGGAGTGGCCAGGACTCGCGTTCATCCATGCCCCGCAGTACGGATGCCAGGGACTCATGTGGAATGTACTACATGCCTGTTTTATATTATGAAACCATGCGCGTTTGATAACACATAATAAACCTTCTATTTCCTAACTAATGCTGCACTCAGATCAGCGCCGTTTTACTTTTCCCTGCTGTCACTGAACCGGCCCACTGAGCCATCGGCCCACCGGGAAACTCCCGGTAGTCCCGATGGCCAGTACAGGCCTGGGTCCAGGTGGGGAGGGGGCATGCCGCCCCTCCTCAGCGCCGGCTGCCATGTGGCCTCAGGTGGTCGACCTGAGGGCCTGAAACACTGAAGCTGCAAACCATGGTTCTTGTGAGGGCTGACTGGGGGAGGATGTCCAGGGATCCTGTCTGGTACTGCTGAAGAAGGTTGCCGTGTGTGCTTCAGGAGCCTTGTGAGCACAGACCCCCACAGTGGATCTCTGGGACTTGTGCTGTTAGATCCCCCCTGAGTGCTAGAAGTCAGCTGTTGGGTGTGTGCTAAAGGGGACACTGGCTAGTGTCTTGAAGAAGTAAAGTTCCTTCAGCTACAAAGGGACTTGTTCATTCCATGCAGGCACTGTATGGTCCTACTGATAATCTGCTATCCAATGCTGTTGAGAGAGTTGTCCTCACCTGTGAATAGTTAATTTGGGGTATCCTACTAAATCCCTTCTCCTATCCAAGTTTTCCAAATAAAATACAAAAACAAATCTCCTACACTGGTCATTTGAAATAACAAGCGGAAGAGTGTGTGCACCTGGCTGTGGGAAAATACCCCGTAACTGGCTGTGGAGTAATCAGTGGGAGGCCCGGGCAAGCCAATATCCAAGCAGCCCTTGTGGGGTACCACTGGAGTTATACCCTTTCAGGGGTACTCCTCAAAGACCTGAGCATTGGCATCATGCTGTCAGACTGGAGCAAAACTGAGTTATTTATGGTCAGCCTAATACTAGGCCCCTATTGTATTAGTAGGACTACATTTATTTTTTGTAGCTCTAAACAGAGTCCTATCCCCATGTACACTACAGTTGCTAAACTGAAGTGTAGGAGCAGTTGGGCATTTTTTTCAGCAGCACCTGAACTCTCCTATGTTATGTTATGTTATGTGTACATGTACACTCAGTCTTTTATAGTAGTTTAGAGGCAGTTGAGGTTACAGGCATTGTTTTGAAAAATTGCGTTCAGGACTGTAGTTTACTGGCATTTCAAATGCCAAATGCTTGTAACCGTGTGTAACCTCATCTAACCACGTAAACCATGTTTATGAGTGTTTGCGTTTATAACCCGCTTAGCGATAAATCCGAGTGTGGCTCGGGGTGAGTTTTCACTACCAAAAGCGGTAACCCCCGGGGCACACTCGGGACCACATCGCAGGATCCAGGCAAAGTTACTTACCTTGTCCCCAGGATCCTGCGATGTCCCCCCGCTGTGTCTGCGGGCTGTGTCCTCTGCCCGATGTACTTGGTGCCGGGCTCCGTTCCCTGCGAGCGTCGTGTCGCATGGGGCGGAGCCCCGCGGCAAATCCAAAAAGTGAAAAACACACAACACATACAATACACTGTAATCTGTAAGATTACATTACTGTATGAAATAACTTCACATCCATTCTGTCCCTAGTGCTTAGTCCAGTGCCCTGCATGCACTTTTATATTATAAATGCCATTCTTTCGGCCTGGAAACTTGAGAATGTCCATGGCATCCAAAAAGCGTCCCTTTACGTCAAAATCGTTTTTTGATCAGCTAGAAAACATTGATAGTAAATAAGACTCACTTGCAGATTTGAGCGATACTGATTAGTGGGGAAATTTGTCATCAGACACTGACAATTCTGCAACTGAGCAAATTTCACCGTTTTTGACTTGATTACAATATTGAATACATTTTTATTATTATTATTATTTTTGATAAATATTTATAGTTATTATATTATAATTTATGATTTCTTAGTTTCAAACTTTATCATAGAAACATAGAAAAGCGACGACAGAAAAAGGCTGAGAAGTCCATCGAGTCTGCCCCTTTTTATTTATTTATTTTTTGGTTTTTCACATTAACCTTGTTGTCTGACTATAGATTTATGTTTATCCCAAGCATGTTTGAAGCCATTTACTGTTGACTGTCTCACAACCTCTGTTGGTAGTTTATTCCAATAATCAACCACCCTGTCAGTAAAATAATACTTTCTAAGATTAGTTTTGAACTTCCCCCCAGTTAGTTTGAGGTCATGTCCCTGTGTTCTTGATTTTGGTTTCATATTGAAAAGACTGCCCTCCTGAACCTTATTCACCCCCTTGATGTATTTAAAGGTTTCAATCATGTCTCCCCTCTCCCTTCTTTCCTCCAGACTGTACATCTTAAGTTCCTGAAGTCGCTCTTGATATGTTTTATCCCCCAGACCTTTCACCATTTTTGTTACCCGTCTCTGAACTCGTTCTATCTTATCAATATCTTTTTGTAAGTGAGGCCTCCAGAACTGGACACAGTATTCTAAGTGAGGTCTCACTAAAGATCTATGTAGAGGAATCAGAACCTCCTTCCTACTGCTGGTGATCCCTCTACTGATACATCCCAGAATTCTATTTGCTTTTCCCACTGCCTGTTTGCTCATTTTGCAATCATCAGAAATAAGCACCCCCAAATCTTTTCTTCTGTAGTGCTGGCTAACACTGTACCCCCATTGCTGTACTCTCTAAGGGGATTATTTTTTCCCTAGATGCATTATTTTACATTTAGAAATATTGAACTGCAGTCTCCACTGCTTTGACCAATCTTCCAGCAATGCCAAATCATGTTCCATGTTACAGACACCTCCAGGGTTATCAACCCTATTACACACCTTTGTATCATCAGCAAAGAGACATACATTGCCCAACAAACCTTTAGTTATATCACTTACATAAAGGTTAAATAGAACAGGACCCAGTACAGAGCCTTGTGGTACCCCACTAGTGACTGGTCTCTGTTCTGAGTGAACCCCATTTACAACCACACTCTGGGATCTATCCTTTAGCCAACTGCATATCCACTGAACCACCCCAGGGTTAAGTCCCAGCTTGTACAACTTTTGTATTAGATCATTATGTGGAACTGTATCAAATGCCTTGCTGAAATCTAGATACGCTATGTCCACAGCACCACCCTAGTCCAAAACACTGGTAATATAGTCAAAAATTTAAATCAGATTTGTCTGACATGATCTGCCCTCAGTAAAGCCATGTTGCTTTGGGTCCAGCAAGCTGTGTATTTTTAGGTGATCAATGATCCTTCTTTTCAGAAGTGATTCCATTACCTTGACTACAATTGATGTTAAACTCACTGGCCTGTAATTGCCAGCTTCTACCTTGCTGCCCTTCTTGTGGATAGGTACAATATTAGCTATCCGCCAATCATGGGGAACTTCTCCTGTTAGAAGAGATTTATTTAAAAGATTTGTTAATGGTCCAACAACTATATCGCAAAGTTCTCTTAGAACTCTGGGATGAATACCATCAGGGCCCATTGTTTATTAAGCTTTAACCGAGCCAGTTTCTCTGCTACCTCTGTCTCCAGAAATCCTAGAAATGAACCATCATTACTAGAACCAATATGATTCCCTAACTTATCATTAGTGCAGTCTGTTTCTGAGAAGACTGAACAGAAGAAATTGTTTAAATGGTTTGCTACATCCTGGTCTCTCTCAACATATGTGTTGTGCCCAGTTTTCATTTTAGTGATCCCATTGTATTTTTTTCTTCGATCACTAATGTACCTAAAAAAGGTTTTATCTCCTTCCTTAATAGACTTAGCAATTTCCTCCTCTTTCTGTGCTTTTGCAGCACCGATAATGTGTTTGGCCTCCTTTTGTCTATTTTTATACTCCTCTCTGTCAGCTACACCTCCTGTTTCCTTGAATAATATCAAACCAAAGACATTGGTGATCACTAGAACCCAAATTCTTCCCCACCTCAACATCAGACAGTCAATCCCCATTTGTCAGTACTAGGTCAAGAATAAGATCACCTCGGGTTGGGCTTTTTACTAACTGTTTTAGAGAAACCCCATTCAGTGCTTCCATTACATCCCTGCTCCTGCTTGTAATATCAGTTTGAGAATTCCAGTTAACGTCAGGCATGTTGAAGTCACCCATAATCAAAACCTCTCCCTTCATTGCCATTTGAGTTATCTCATCAATCAACAAGTTATCATAATCTTCACTCTGTCCTGGGGGTCTGTATACTATTCCAATTCTAAGGGAAGATCCTTCCTTGGTTGGAAGACAGGCCCAGAGGGTTTCAAGTATTTCATTTGTTTTTTGAATTAATGTTAGTTTTATGCCATTTTTCACATATATGGCAACTCCACCTCCCTTCTTCCCTACTCTGTCATTCCTGTATAGTGTGTACCCTGGTATAGTTATTTCCCAGTCATTTGAATCCTTGAACCATGTCTCTGTAATTGCAACAAGGTCCAAGTTGTCCCTAGACATAAGAGCTGTCAGCTGATATGTTTAGGGATGTCTACTAGAGTCTTGTTTGGACAGATTTAAGTGAGTTATTCCTAAAAATTACAGGCCTACAATATAAAATGCCAAATTTCTATGCGAAACACTGTACCACTTTGAGGCGCAAAAATCTGACATAATCATACCGCCAGGGAGGTCTAAGCTCCATGCACACTGAAGCTGATAAAGGACTGTTTATGGTCGTTTGGGCGTTTTACTTTAATAGCCCATAAACACCCTTTTAGGTTATCCTATGTGTCCATGCACACATGGACGTTTATTGTCATTTAACAGCAGTGGCGTTTATGGGCTGTTATCTGAACGCCCTGAATTGGCGTTCAAGAGTCGCTCTTTTGACTACAAAAGACGCTTGAAGCTTAAAAACGCTGATAAACACTCAAAAAAGTTGCTCACCAGTGTTTTTCGGGAACAGTGATCTCTCTTATGTCCCTGCTAGCCCATCCCCCCTACAGTTAGAACACACCTAGGGAACACAGTTAGCCCCTTGATCACCCCCTAGAGTTAACCCCTTCCCTGCCAGTGTCATTTTTACATTGATCAGTGCGCTTTTATAGCGCTGATCAATGTAATCATGTCACTGGTCCCCAAAAAGTGTAATTTGGGGTCAGATGTTGCAGTCCCGCTAAAAATCGCAGATCGTCACCATTACCAGTAAAAAAAAAATAAAATAATAAAAGTCCCTAAATCTATCCCATAGTTTGTAGACGTGATAACTTTTGTGCAAACAAATCAATATACGCCTATTGCAATTTTCTTTTAATCCAAAATATGTAAAAGAATATATATCGGCCTAAACTGATGAATACATTCGTTTTTTTATATCTATATATTTTTTTGGATATGTATCATAGAAGAAAGTAAAAAAAATGTTTGTTTTTTTCAAAATTGTCGCTCTTTTTTTGTTTATACCGCAAAAAATAAAAACCGCAGAGGTGATCAAATACCACCAAAAAAAAGCTCTATTTGTGGGGGGAAAAAAAGGACATCAATTTTGTTTGGGTAAAACATCGCACGACCGCGCAATTAGCAATTAAAGTGACGCAGTGCCATATCGCAAAAAATTGCCTGGTCAGGAAGGGGGTGAATCCTTCTGGGGCTGAAGTGGTTAATTATTTATTTTACTCTATATTCCAAAGGCTGTTTTTTTTTTATTTTGAACATTTGAGACTGGGTTCACAGTGCAAATTGGATGTGGATTTCTCCGCATCCAATTTGCATGTCTGGAGACTGTGACCGGCTCTTTATGCAAAAGCGGCTGTGCAGCGAATTGCACAGGAGTCCTGTGTGTCTTTTGGCCCGTTTCAGGTCCAAATTCAGCCAAGAATTCGGCCTGAAATCGAACCTGAAACAGTGAATGGGGACACTTCTGGGAGCTGCTCAATGCTGCAGTGTGAACCCAGACTTAGAGAATGTATTATTTGAATAGCCATCTTGAATGATTATATGTATTATCCACACAGAGGGCAGCGATAAAAGATCCTGACTTTATCCTGCTACAAATTGGTAGATTTAGTAAAGTGCTCAAACCACTGATCTCCCGCTGCTGGATATTTTGTACTGAAAATTAAAACAGTAAAGGCTGATTGTGAACGCTACCAATATGCTTTCCAACACTGTACTCTTGCTTTACTTGTGACATTTTATAATTGTTAAACCAAAGCTAGCATCAGATATATTTCTTTTCCAAGTTTAAAGTATTATTAAACCCAAAACCAATTATGTAATATATTGCAGCTTATCAATTCTAATATGTGGCGGCTGCATTAGCTTTAATTTTTAGGCTTTTTTCCCCTCTGTTTTCACCTGATGATCTGGACAGTAGCACACCACACCACCTGTATTAGAGTGCCCCCACTCTGAATGAAGAAGCATAGGGGCACAGCTGACAGCAGCATTGGTAATCTGTGGGGCGGGGAGTGTTAGATGGACTAGCATATTTATATATACTAAAAACTGAAGCCAAACTCCAGCTCACACAAACAGTTACAGCAACAGTTTTTTTTTTTCTTTTGGGATAAAGGCTTTACATGAATAAATAAAATCTGATCATTGTAAGCACCACTGAGTGGTAAGTGGTTTGTCTCATTTCTGTAACTGATACATCTGCAGCTGGTTGCATGAAAAAAAACCTGTCAGCTCTGGTCAGAGCTGCTGTACTAAACATGTGCGGTTAGTACAGCGATCTCTCCCATTGAGCTGTTGTGTTCTGACCCCACCCCTGCTAGAACACTCTGATCAGTGCTCTCTGCCATTGACTGAGAACGGCGATCAGGAGTCGGTCGGCTGCTGGTTTTCCGATAGGCTGAATGTCGGCTGGTCTCCCAACATTCTGCCCCTGTGTACGGGGCTTAGGAATTGGTAAGCTGCAATAGAATAAATGTTTGCTTAATATCACTTTAAGTTTTAAGTGCGCACATGATAAGTATAACCCTTCCGGGTATTTATCACCATTGGACACAGTATTATCCATAAAATGTGCAAATCTACTCTTCTCTTCAAAAGAATGAAACGTTCTTAGCTGAAGCATTACACAGGGTCAACATCTATTTTTGATTAACATAATGGATCAGAGAACTACAGGAGGAAATTTACTAAAACTAGAGCATTCAGAATCTGGTGCAGCTGTGCAAAGTAACCAATCAGCTTTTAACTTCAGCTTGTTCAGTTAAGCTTGGACAATAAAACCTGGAAGCTGATTGGTTTCTTTGCAGAACTACATCAGATGCTGCACTTTCCAGTTTTAGAAAATCATTCCCACAATCATTTAAATCCTTGTGTTTGTCTCTCATCTTGTTACTTGCTACAAAATTATAAGGTTGCAGTCTAGGGTTGCCACCTGTCCAGGATTCACCCGGACAGTTCGGGTTTTGAATCATGTGTCCGGGTTTCAGTCCACTTGAAAATCGGACACATTATTCAGACAGGAATGTGGATCGGAACAGGGCTTGGCAGGAGGGTGAGGGGGCACTATGTGTGCCACATTACTATTCTCTTTGGAGCGCCCACAGGTGTCCTAGGTCTGTTACAATCCTATAATGTATACTAAAAAAAAAAAATACTGTGCGCCTCTAAAATGTTCGGGTTTGGCTTGAAGAAAAAGTGGCAACCCTATTGCAGTCTAATCACTGGGAGAAAGAGGAGACTGAGGCAGGGCCATAGATAATTTTTTGTCCTGGGGGGGTTCAGCAGCACATAACAAGTGGTGTCAGCGGGGGAAGTCAAGCAGCACTGTGTGGGGTCTATAAAGCATGGCTCCATAGACCCACAAAGCACAGGAGAGAGCATGCACTGTGTGCCCCCGTAGCAAGCAGCTTTCTATTGTGGCACACAGAGAAGAGGAGAATCAGGGCCTCTCTGATCAAAACCATTGCACAGAGCAGATGAATATAACATGTTATTTTAATCTAAAATTAATTTAAAATGCTTTTTTTAATTTAAAATGCGGTTTCTCTGCGGCTGTGTTTTTAGAAAAAGGTGCAAGGATCTTTACCCTGCATTTCCCACAGGAACAGCAGCCCATTCCCACGCAAATGCAGGCAATGCCACATGCATAGGTGTGAACTACCCTTAGCCTTGGTTCACGTTGTGAGTCACATGGGAGCTGCATCACATTTCTGTGCAATTCACATGCGATTCAGTGCAGTGCGATTTGTGCCCATTCATTTTGAATGGGCATAGATTGCACTGCATTACACCAAAGTTCTACATACACCAATTTTAGGAATGCATTGATCCGGATCACATGGTCATTTTGTATCACTGGATCTGGGGCAGGCTAACACACTGCCTTTGGGTTGTTGTTAAGATTTCACTGACACCCACTGTAGATTGCAAGGGCAGTGCAATTTGAATGTGGTGCAGGACCAGGGCCACCTTTAATATTGATTGGACCCTGGGCAAACATTTTCTTTGCCCCCCCTCATTCACATGATGACTGGTCACTGATTGGTTGCTGGAGGTCACAGCACATCATTAATGCTCACTGATTGGTTGCTGGAGGTTACAGCACGTCATCTCCTCACTGCCTGCACACCATGGGCTGGGGAGGTGGGGGACTCACCAATAGACAGAAAACTGCTAGATCGTGTTATTAGCAATGAGCAGAGCACACACAGCTATTAAAATAGGGACTGCAGTGTGTGTGAAAGAGGCCTTCATGGTGAAAGGTCTACTTTAAACCAGAACAGCTTGTTCTGACACTCATACACTCCATTTATTGTGTGGATTTATAGCTCGGTTTGAGACTACATCACAGTGATGGTCAACCAATGAGGTTTTCAGGGCCTCAACTGCAGCCCCTGACACACTAAAGGGTCTACCATTTACTGCCAGACATACTACGTGAGATGGTCAGAGACTGCAGGCATACAAGAGATGGTCAGAGACTGCAGACGTACAAGAGATGGTCAGAGACTGCAGACGTACAAGAGATGGTCAGAGACTGCAGGCGTACTACAGGAGATGGTCAGAGACTGCAGACATAGTACAGGAGATGGTCAGAGACCATCCATGTACTGTCTGATCCCCTAACCCTGTACATTGTCTGCTGAACACTCACAATTGCCCTTCCTGATCACCATAACAGGTGCTGTCAGTGTCCCCACACACCACAAATGTCATTTACTTACTGTGTGACACAGACTATGAGGACAGGTCCCAGACTTTCAGCATGGGCTGTACAGAGGAGGGAGGAGCCGTCCCTATCTCTCTTCCAGAAGGAAAAAACAGCAGCGCCTCTAAGTGTAATCAGTAAGTTTATTAGGCACACACACACATGGTGATATATGCACTCACAAATGTAGATGAAATACAGGCATCAAGGCAAGGGAATCATCCACAGGTCACCGGAGTATAGTCCGCTCTTTCTGAGGCCGGGGGTGGGTACGCTGGTGGTCTCCAGTGCAGCCACGAACGAAGCCTTCAGCAGGGTAGCGTGCTATGGTGGGACGAACGAACGTCACATCCGGGAAGCCGCGCGGGAGGTGCGCACGTTCGGATCATCCGTGATCCTTCCTCAGGCTCAAGTGGGGCCATCTTGGATGTGGGCAACTTAAATATACCCCCAACCAAGGTGCATGGGCAAGAACCAAGTGAACATACACTTTAAAATCAACATGTAAAGACTAAAAACTTTTCTTAAAAGGCAAGGTTAAAAACAACAATAATTAAAAGATAAAAAATGCAGCAAAAAAAAAAAAAAAAGAAGGTAGGCACAATAGTTATAATTTCACAGAAGAGTATTGATCTCTAGATCTTCGTTCAGGCCCCCAGGAGAAAGGGTATCTATAGTAAAGATCCAGAAATTTTCCCTTTCACATAGCCGTTTAAAACGTTCAGCTGTAGGGTAAGTTTTAGGGATGGATTCAATAACCCAAACACGTAGTAATTGGGCATTATGGTCATGATGATCCAAAAAGTGTCTAGGGACACTGTACAAATCAGACTCCTTCTCCACAAAATTACGGTGCTCCCCAAACCTCTTTCTCAGAGTACGTGTAGTGCGGCCCATGTAAAGTAGGCCACACGGGCATGAAAGACAGTACACCACGTACTCTGAGGAACAGTTGAAGAAGTCGGGGATGATGTAGCGTTTCCCTTTGGTGGTAAAATCTTTTTGACCATGGGTGATGTGGGCACAGGTGAGACATAATGGCTTGTTACACCTATACATGCCTTTGATGTTAAAAAACCTAAGATTTCGGATTGGAAGAGGACCTTGCCCGACTAGGTGCTATCAAGGCTTTGAGATTTTTGGCCCTTCTATAAGATACCTTAGGCCTATCGGGTAGGACTTCTTTAAGTAGAGGATCACCAGTAAGGATGGGCCAGTGTTTCTTGAATATATGTTCCATCTTCCTAAATTTACTATGGAACTGAGTGGTAAAACGCAATGTGGATGGACAGGGAACAGATTTGGTGGCCTTGCTGGTGGTACACCGTGAATGCGATAATCCGGCTTGCGTGCACAGTTATGCCTGAGGCGGCAGAACTGGCTTTTAGGGATATTCCTGATCCACCGCGGATGGTGGCAACTCCTATAATGCAAATAGGAGTTGCCTGCTGTGGGCTTGGTGTAATTTTGGGCACAGATACTATCCTCAAGATGATAAAGTTCTAGGTCAAGAAACACTAGTTTATGAGGATCTGTCACATGAGTAAACCCAAGACCCATAGTGTTTTCATTGCAGTATTTGACAAAAGATGGAATGGCACTATCTGGACCATCCCAAATAATAACCACATCATCTATATATCGCCCATAAAAAATTATGTTCTCAGCATATGGGTTGTTGTGCAGAATGTAACAATGTTCCCAGTGGCCCATAGTTAAATTGGCATAACTGGGAGCAAAATTAGCTCCCATAGCCGTGCCTTTCTTTTGAATAAAGAACTCTCCATTGTGCTCAAAATAATTATGAGTGAGGCAAAATCTCAGGCATAACTGTGCATGCGAGTGAACTGATGCGGCAGAAGTTTTTGGATAAAGGTTATCCAGAGGCTTTAATAGATGAAGCTTTTAACCAGTACCTTCCATCTAAAGCTATTATTAGCAAGGCCACCAAATCTGTTCCACATTGCGTTTTACCACTCAGTTCTATAGTAAATTTAGGAAGATGGAACATATATTCAAGAAACACTGGCCCATCCTTACTGGTGATCCTCTACTTAAAGAATTCCTACCCGATAGGCCTAAGGTATCTTATAGAAGGGCCAAAAATCTCAAAGCCTTGATAGCACCTAGTCGGGCAAGGTCCTCTTCCAATCCGAAAAGTGTTCCTCTTAGGTTTTTTAACATCAAAGGCATGTATAGGTGTAACAAGCCATTATTTCTCACCTGTGCCCACATCACCCATGGTCAAAAAGATTTTACCACCAAAGGGAAACGCTACATCATCCCCGACTTCTTCAACTGTTCCTCAGAGTACGTGGTGTACTGTCTTTCATGTCCGTGTGGCCTACTTTACGTGGGCCGCACTACACATACTCTGAGAAAGAGGTTTGGGGAGCACCGTACTTTTGTGGAGAAGGAGTCTGATTTGTACAGTGTCCCTAGACACTTTTTGGATCATCATGACCATAATGCCCAATTACTACGTGTTTGGGTTATTGAATCCATCCCTAAAACTTACCCTACAGCTGAACGTTTTAAACAGCTATGTATAGGGAAAATTTCTGGATCTTTACTTTAGATATCCTTTCTCCTGGGGGCCTGAATGAAGATGTAGAGATCAATACACTTCTGTGAAATTATAATTATTGTGCCTACCTTCTTTTTTTTTTTGCTGCATTTTTTATCTTTTAATTATTGTTATGTTTTTAACCTTGCCTTTTAAGAAAAGTTTTTAGTCTTTACATGTTGATTTTAAAGTGTTTGTTCACTTGGTTCTTGCCCATGCACCTTGGTTGGGGGTATATTTAAGTTGCCCACATCCAAGATGGCCCCACTTGAGCCTGAGGAAGGATCACGGATGATCCGAACGCGTGCACCTCCCACACGGCTTCCCGGATGTGACATTTGTTCATCCCACGATAGCACGTTACCCTGCTGAAGGCTTTGTTCGTGGCTGCACTGGAGACCACCAGCGTACCCCGGCCTCAGAAAGAGCGGACTATACTCCGGTGATCTGTGGATGATTCCCTTGCCTTGATGCCTGTATTTCATCTACCTCTGTGAGTGCATATATCACCATGTGTGTGTGTGCCTAATAAACTTACTGATTACACTTAGAGGCGCTGCTGTTTTTTCCTTCGCATTTTAAGGTGCCTGTAAATGCCAATGTGTGTGATTGAGAATGCAGTAAAAATACTGGGCACTGTTTTAAATATGACTTTCAAGAATAGTTCCCAAAAACATTTTAAAACATTGTAAAATTATGTCTGGCCAATATAAAGTTGACTATTCCTGTACAGTAATATGGTAAATAGAACATGAAGCCAATTTAGTAAATAAGTAAGTAACATTTCCACTTCTACTTTCTATGCCCTCTTATATCTTCAAATACTCATGTAAGGATACAAGGTAGTAAGCCTCATACAAATTGTTGTTATATAATTAAGTGAATCAATGGTTATGTGACATTTTCAATTATGCTAATTGTTTCTATACTCCTCTATCAAATGTGTGTGTGTGTGTGTGTGTATAGATAGATAGATAGATAGATAGATAGATAGATAGATAGATAGATAGATAGATATTGTGGGAGATTAGCGTGTATTGATCACCTTTCCTGGGAAAAAGGCAGCTTGTAGGTAAACTTTCTTAACCAGTTAACAACCGGCCCATAGACAAAAGACGTCTACAGGGCGGTTGCTTAACTCTGGGAGGACGTCTATTGACGCCCTCCCAGAATAGCGCTTCCTGCGCGCTGCCGGGTCCCCTGGATCACGGATCGCGGTGAATGGCCGCAGTGAGTGGCCTTTCACCACGTGACCGCTCCGTCAAATGACGGAGCGATCACGTGTAAACAAGCCGGCGCTTCTGCCAGCTTTTCTCTCTCCTCTCTGCACCGATCGGTGCAGTGTGAGAGGAGAGAGGGGGGAGAGAGGACGTGCTGCAGCACTGTGGGCGATGTGTAATGCCCACAGCACTGCTAAGTGACAGTGGGGGACAGGCTGCACCATTCATCCACACCCACCCAGCCATCCTCACCCCAGCCATCCTCACCCCAGCCATCCTCACCCCATCCATCCACCACCCACCCAGCCATCCTCACCCCATCCATGCTCACCCACCCAGCCATCCTCACCCCATCCATGCTCAGCCACCTATCCATCCATCCATGCTCACCCACCCAGCCATCCTCACCCCATCCATGCTCATCCATCCATGCTCAGCCACCCATCCATGCTCAGCCATCCTCACCCAGCCATGCGCACCCACCCAGCTGTGCTAAGTCATCCCCATCCATGCTCATCCATCCCCATCCATGCTCATCCATCCTCATTCGTGCTCAGTCATCCCATCCGTGTTCATCCATCCCCATCCGTCCTCATCCATCCCCATCCGTGCTCATCCATCCCCATCCATGCTTATCAATCCCCATCCATGCTCAGTCATCCCCATCCATGCTCATCCATCCTCATTCGTGCTCAGTCATCCCATCCGTGCTCATCCATGCCCATCTGTCCTCATCCATCCCCATCCATGCTCAGTCATCCCCATCCATGCTCATCCATCCTCATTCATGCTCAGTCATCTCATCCGTGCTCATCCATCCCCATATGTGCTCATCCATCCCCATCCATGCTCATCCATCCCCATCCTTGCTCAGTCATCCCCATCCGTGCTCAGTCATCCCCATCCGTGCTCATCCATTCCCATCCGTGCTCAGTCATCCCCATCTGTGCTCATCCATCCTCATTCATGCTCAGTCATTCCATCCGTGCTCATCCATCCCCATCTGTGCTCATCCATGCCCATCCATGCTCATTCATCCCCATCCATGCTCAGTCACCCCATCCATGCTCATCTATGAAATCAGATAGGCCGTCAGTACATCAGGTGTGATCAATATTCAGTGATTGGCACCATAGCTTGTAGACTCTATAACCTTCACAAAGAAAAGATAATATACACTAATTTGTTGTTTTTTTACCAAAGATATGTAGCAGTATACATTTTGGCCAAAATTTATGAAGAAAAAATTTGCAAAATTTTACAACAGAAACTAAGAAAAATTCATTTTTTTACAAAATGTTCGGTCTTTTTTTAATTATAGCGCAAAAAATAAAAAACCCAGCGGTAAATAAATACCACCAAAAAAAAGCTCTATTTGTGTGAAAAAAGGACGCAAATTTCATATGGGTACAGTGTTGCATGACTGAGTAATTGTCATTCAAAATGTGAGAGCACTGAAAGCTAAAAAGTGGTCTGGTTGTTAAGGGGTTTAAGTGCCCAGTGGTCAAGTGGTTAAAATCTGGCGGGTTGCCAATTTTATTTTGTAAAGGTTGTAGGTCATAAAACAAACACAAATAGCTAAAACAAAAACCTTGCCATCTGGCGCGAAACTGATATAGACAGGATACCTCTCTATACGGTGTCGAGCTGGTCCCTGACACCCTCAAACAAATAAATGCAACCTTTTTCCTTTGCAGTGTTTAGAGCAACCAATCTCAAGCTCTTAGCTCTCCCAGTCTAAGCACACTGAGACCCAGGGTGAGCTCCTGTAAGATCTCTTCCTGGTCATTATATGCAGCTGAAGAGGGATTTGGGTGGACCAGAAACTCCGGGCCGGAACCAGCTCTGCCACGGTGGCTGGCAAAACCTGGCTTGACTTCCACCAGTCCACTCCAAGTGAACGCATGTGAGGCGACAAATAACGCCCTTCCACTATCGCACCTCGGATAAAGTCACTATATATATATATATATATATATTGTATACACCTGTAGTTATTTCATAAAATCCATCTATGTACTAGGATTACTGGACTGCCATAGATGAGTATTTATGGCATTTCAAGTCAGATTATTTGGTGCAGATAACCTATCCTTTATTTTGCTTAACAGCTCTAACAATTTCTATTTTTTTCCATAAAGGCCATGTGGAACATATTGTGCACATATGTCCACAAAATATGTAAATTGTTTTTATCAGTTCAGGGATTTTACTGTATTTAATAAATTTGTTGTTTACTTGCTGTGCTGTTGTACTTTATCTGTGTTATAAATATTTACTGTACTCCACCCTAGATTTACTGAAATGACAAACACGTAGTTTTAAGTATTTTCTTTCATCACACAGGATTACAAAGATGAGAAAATAAGGGATACTAGTCATTTTTGTACACAAGCTGTAGGTTCAGTCTAGGACACAAGTTTAAATCTCTTTCTTGAAAGCAAATTCACTCATACAATACACTAATGTTAAATTACTGTGAAATAAGGTGAACATGTTTCATTGCATCTATTATAATCCAATAACTAAAAATAAAGTATATATACTGTAAACCCACAATATATTTTCCAGTAAGTTTGGCAACATGCTTTACTGTAAAAGGATAAGTTTGCCATTTGTAACATGTTACACCCATATTCATGTAACATGTTACAGTTGCATCAGGGCTCTGCCAGCCCGCCCACATCATTCATTCAGAGCATTCTGTGAATGTGAAAACTACAAGTAGCAACAGCCTTTGTGGCTGTCACAAATGTGTGCGCAGCCTATTGCATTAGGGTGTGCACCCCAAAGCTCAAACACACATGCTTTTCTCTGCAGCCTCAGCTGCACTGGACAGTGAATGAATGGGAAGTGCTCTGTGCTGAGCAGCTTACTGTTCATTCACAAACCGAAGCATAGTAAACATAGTTTATGCATCAGTGTTCTCAATAGGGATGTGTTGAATGTACCTGGGTTTAGTTTGATGCAGGTTCACTAAATATTAAAGTTTAGGTGGCAGGGTGCAAAGCCAACTTCCAGGATGTAAGCAGCATCTCCTTGGAGCTCCAGGCTGCAGCACCATCCTTCACCATCCTGTTGCAGCTGCACCTGCATTGATCTGGCTCCCTCTACCCCGAACAGCCGTCTGAACATCCAGGGCACATGGACATGGTGAAGTACGGGCCGCCTTCCCCTCCGTCGGCGGCCCAACGGCTCTCCAAGTTTGCCTGTGGAGGGTCCCAAGATGGCGCCCGCACCACAAGGGAGCCTCCAGCATGGCAAGCGGCTGCTGATTCTCCATGGCAGGAGGGGGAGGCGGACTGGACAACAGGCGCTGATCCGATGGAGACTCTGGTGCCCTCTCCCGCTGCATCTACCAGCCAGGGATCGACAATGGAACAGGTAGGGGAGCCTTCCCTGTCCCAAATACTGGACACTATCAAATCGTGTCACACATCCCTCTCCTGCCAAATTGAAACCCTCAGGATGGACTTTGCCATACTGAAAGATGATGTCCACAAGGTTAAACACAGGGTATCCACTGCAGAGCAGAGAATAAGCACACTAGAGGATGATCTTGCCCCCCTCATGGTCACTGTTAGAGATGTGGAGGCGGACTACAGGTCCCAGGCAGCCAAGCTCGGAGACATGGAGGACTGACTCCGAAGGAACAACTTAAGGTTCCTGGGGTAGCCGGAGGGCTCAGAAGGGAAAAATCCTGAGGAGTTCCTAACTGCATGGCTCAAACAATCTTTTGGGGACGATTCCTTTTCCCACCTATTTGCAATAGAAAGAGCCCACAGGATCCCTTTGAGGGCTCCCCCGCCAGGTTGGTTCCCGAGACCCATGATTGCAGGCTTCCTTTATTTTAAAGACAAGGAAAATATCCTTAGACGTGCCCGTAACATACCTAACCTGATTTACAACAACAATCAGATTTCTATTTTCCCGGATTATTCAGCTGCCACGCAGAAACAGCGTACAGCGTTCCAGAGTGTGAAGTTGCGTCTGCGGGAGCGCAGTTTGCCCTATAGCATGCTCTACCCTGCAAAACTTTGTGTTGTACACCAGGGAAAAACACAATTCTTTACCTCACCAAAGGAGGCAAACCGTTGGTTGGAATCCCTGGGCAGCACCTGAGACAACATTCTACTGTACCTTTGCTCCCCAGATTGTCACCTGTCATGGCTACGGATATGGCGTTGCCACCTTTTTTTTTTTTTTTCTCTTCTAGCAATATGGAGGGGTCTACAACTCCTTAATGCACTCTATTTGCAGTGGCTGCTCAAAATAGTTTCATCATGCTGTGCCTTAAAAACAGTTACGACAGAGGGAGGCCGACACTACCCTCGCCGCGGCCCGCTCGGCAGACGGCGAGATGCTTCGCCAGGTAACAGACCGAGGAGACAAGGAGACTATCGCCTCCCCACATCCCTCCCCCATGGAGCCACCACCGACCGAAAGATCGCCCAAAAGCCTCCTTGTGCCGCCCTCGAGAAGGGGTGATCGAGGAGAGGTACGCCCGCGGCCTTGGCCTTCACGTTTGACAAAAATTCCGTGTCGTACTACTTTGATAAAACTCGTCGGTGACGTTTATCTCACGTAATTCCTCAACATCTGGGGAGGTATAACGATCTTCTCTTTTTTTTTTTTT
>BLSH010324338.1:36602-53753 GCA_018402905.1 Glandirana rugosa | reverse complement strand
TTGGATCATCATGACCATAATGCCCAATTACTACGTGTTTGGGTTATTGAATCCATCCCTAAAACTTACCCTACAGCTGAACGTTTTAAACAGCTATGTATAGGGAAAATTTCTGGATCTTTACTTTAGATATCCTTTCTCCTGGGGGCCTGAATGAAGATGTAGAGATCAATACACTTCTGTGAAATTATAATTATTGTGCCTACCTTCTTTTTTTTTTTGCTGCATTTTTTATCTTTTAATTATTGTTATGTTTTTAACCTTGCCTTTTAAGAAAAGTTTTTAGTCTTTACATGTTGATTTTAAAGTGTTTGTTCACTTGGTTCTTGCCCATGCACCTTGGTTGGGGGTATATTTAAGTTGCCCACATCCAAGATGGCCCCACTTGAGCCTGAGGAAGGATCACGGATGATCCGAACGCGCGCACCTCCCGCACGGCTTCCCGGATGTGATGTTCGTTCGTCCCACCATAACACGCTACCCTGCTGAAGGCTTCGTTCGTGGCTGCACTGGAGACCACCAGCGTACCCACCCCCGGCCTCAGAAAGAGCGGACTATACTCCGGTGACCTGTGGATGATTCCCTTGCCTTGATGCCTGTATTTCATCTACCTCTGTGAGTGCATATATCACCATGTGTGTGTGTGTCTAATAAACTTACTGATTACACTTAGAGGTGCTGCTGTTTTTTCCTTCTCATTACCACAGAGTGCCTTCCTGCTCAGTTCAGCTGGCTGCCTACCTCTCATTCTACCTTCAACATTGGACTGAATGGAAATTTAAGGAACTTTTATTATTCTTCTTTTATTAATATTTTTATTATGGATTTAATATTAGTGTTTCCTACACTACATTTCCCCTAGACATATACATTTATTTCAGTCTCGGGTATGGCCAATCTAGCATGTGAGCGCAGTGTCTACTTTTAATTGTTTTACTTTTCCCTACCTCTCTTCCCCCTGATCACAGGTCTGGTTATTAGAGGGTGAAGTGATTAGCTGTTAGGAGGATGTGGAGGTCACATGACGGCAGGTCAGGCAGTGGTTGATTGGGAATTGGAAGAGATGACGGAGCACCAAGCTGGGAACCAAGCCGCACAGCTGTAGTCCAACTCCACCCCAGTAGTATTTGGCCACCATCTTTTTTACGGTGCAAGGGGCAGCTGCTTTGTGCCCCACAACAATGACTGGGGCTGGGCCCAGGATATCTGACCCTTTTGCCCCACTTTAAAGACAGCCTTGTTCGGGAGATGCGTTTCAGGTTTTCTGCACCACATCCTAGTGTGGGCTTATTATTGCCTGTTCAACACAATTAAAAAAGGGCCAGGGCACTGAGAGCAGCAAACAGTCCAACCTGGCTCTGGGAACAATGTTGTTGTGCCTGGCAACCCCTCAGCCCTTTGGCTCTGCAGTCAGCACCACAATATAGCTGACAGAGCCAGTGGAAAATGGTAACACGCAAATCCAGTGATTAGTGAATAATTTTGCCAGTTGCCACAGACTCACTTAGCTCAATGGCAGAACAGCAGTGGTCTTTGATGACTGCCTCTCAGGCAGAAAACAAGCCAAATGGGAAAGAGGGAGCCTGAGCTCCTTAGCAGCAATACTGCTACCTTGTGTGTTCTCTGCTCCATTCTCCTCCGAAGTCCAAGGCGGGAAGTACAGAGTGTAGAGACAGTCAGGCATGGTGGCGGGACTAGAGGCACCGCCTGTTCCCACTGTGTCTATGATCTGTCCGCCGGGAACCCATCACAGCCTGGTCGTAAGTGCCTGTGACAGTGTGCCTTACACCTGACCTGCTGCATCCACTTCGCTCGTAATACTGACGCCTGTGCTCCGCTGTTTGTTGTTGTGGTGCTGGCGCCATGAGAGACAACAGGGCAGAGACACTTTTTATTTTATTCTACCCCATTATCTACGCCCCTGGACTGAGGAAATGCTTCCTCCTGCCTGAAAACAGCAAAGGCCATGTCTTTTCCCTGAAGAGCAAGAACTGCTTTTTAATTAAAAGAGGTAAAGCTTTTTTTGAAAAATTATACTGTTGCTGTATATTGTGACAGCTCAGGAATGCAATCATGTGAACACATAAAGTTACTTTATGACCAATTTCAGTACAAAATATATGACACTGTACAACATAAATCTATATATGTATATTAGGGTTGCCACCTTTTCCTCAAGCCAAACCTGAACACTTTAGCTGCCTGGGACACCTTTGGGTGCCCCAAGGAGAATAGTAATGCGTTGCGCATAGCGTGCCGCAGCGAACAGTGAGTGTGGCCAAACTGCTCTTCCTGACCTCATCGCCCTGCCCCTCAGTGATGCCAAACCCGCCCCCAGACAGCCGCTTGCAGCTCCCGGACGGCAACAGATTTGTGTGTGACTACTTGGGGAGCTCTGAATAATGTGTCCGGGATTCAATCCACCTGAAACTCACATGATTCAAAACCCGGACTATCTGGGTGAATCCTGGACAGGTGGCAAAAATAGTGTACATACCATTTAGGAACAAGTGTGCTAAAACAAACAAAATCTGCAAAGGTATCAGGGCTGGGCTCAGCTCTCCCTTCTCAGAGCAAGCTGCTCAGCTAAGGGTTAAAGCAGAGTTCCACCCAAAAGTGGAACTTCCGCTTTAAGGGAAGATGACGCCCCAACATGCCACAATTGGCATGTAATTTTTTTTGGGGGGGCGGGGCGGGGAGGGACCCTGTTTTCACAGGATCCCAGGTCCACCTTCTCTCCTGGAGCCGCGGCTCCGGAAGGAAGTTCACCTTTCTCCCCCTCCCTCTCGGCGATCTTCTGGGACACATCACAGGTCCCAGAAGATTCACCGGCCATTCACAAGGCGCAGCACGACTCATGCATGCGCAGTATGCGCCCGGCTTTGAAGCCACAGCCAGTTGCCCATATTTGTGATGCTGGCGCCACCGAGGGGAGGGGGAGAAGAGCGAACCCTTGGGTAACCGCATTGCTGGAGCCAGGGACAGATGAGTGTCCGATTGTTAAAAGTCAGCAGCTACACTTTTTGTAGCAGCTGACTTTTACCTGGGTGGAACTCCGCTTTAATTGCCAGTCTTAGCTTCTACTCTGTCTCACCTAATGACCTTAGCCTGCTTTGTTAAGCCAGCTCGGCTGCTATATAAACTGCCTGGATTAGATCACAGATGCCTTCGCCTTGGTCAACATCTCTGGAGAAATCTCTGTTGTGTGTTCATGTGAAAGATTTTGCCTGTTTGTCGTTCCCTTCTGGTTCCTGGATTCAAGACCCTGCTCGGCTGACTGTCCTCCTGGCTCCTGACCCTGCATTCCGTTTGTTTGACCTCGCTGATCTCTGGACTCCTGTTTCACTGGCTTTGCTCTGACTAACCACTCTGATTAACGAACCCTGGCTATGTTTTGACCACATTTTCTCTGTTTATAACATTAAAACATTTTTATTAAAAAGTGTGATTTTACTGCACTTCTGTCTTGGTCTAATTCATGGTTCCTGACAAAAGGTCCATATTCACATACCTAATACAGAATGTCACGGCGTTCCATTTACTGCTAATAAACATACAAAAGAACACAGGACAATTACTTCAGCCTGTAACTTTTGTTTTCGAAACAAATCTTCATATATTTGGTATTGCTGTCAATGTGAATTGCAGGATGGCAGGTTTATATAGGCAGACAGATGGAATTGTTCTGCTGGGTTATGCTTCAATATATTTTGAAGCTTTTCTGGTTCAGTAGTAAACTTGATTTGTGTCTGGTTTTATGAGGTAATCCCTTCTCAATGGCTAACAGTACCAAACAATTGAGAAGAATAGGAATATAAGGTTATGGAAACCCATGCTGTCATACATATATAAAGACAAGTCATAGCAAGAGCCCTTAACTGGGAGTGAATCAGCATGTATTGAGGATATAATACCCAACCACAAACAAGTCTGAAGTGTCACTCACCGCTCTATAAACCAGCTAATGCATTGAGTCATTTGGGGAATCCTCTAAATGGAAGGCGGCAGACTTCTACAAAACACAGATTTATGTTTAATCTTAAAAGGCTAGCTTTTAGGCCCCAGGAATTTGGCGGTGTTTACCATATTTGTGCCTATTATCCTTAGTGTACTATACTATGCAATAACAAAATTTGCTGGGACCAATGTGTATATAGAAAATCTCCTCCACACTCAAGTTAAATTTCTCCCGCTGTGCCGGGTGCAGATGATTCATGGCGCCACCCATGCTCCAAAACATAACCAGAAAAAAGGTACTCTTTGCACACCAATAACAAGTCGATGACAAGTCTCTACAAGTAAGCTTTTTTGGATGAAGCATGTTAGAGGGGAGGTCCCAAGGCCAGGCACTGTCATAGTACTTGTTGATTTCAAATAAATTGCAATCTGTGTGATGTCATCGATGTGCAGAGTTCTTTCCTAAAAAAAATTTGCCTGGTTTATTTGCCCACCTGTGCAACAGATTTGTCTTTCTATAAAGACTTAGCAAACAACTGCTTCAACAATCAAGTATTTTTTTTTAAAGTTTAAATATGCTGCCCATCCAAAACAGATTTTTCTCTACTGGGTAAATACTTGGAAATTCAACCACTCTCCAGCTTCTTATATCAACGGAGGATATGCTGTCAACAAACTCCTGGAGACTCAAGCCTCAAAATCTTCACACTGGAAATAAGGAAGTTCCTGCTAGGGTTCTTGGCTTTGCTTCCACCATAAACTTTATTTATAATAAAACGGCTAAAGACAAACCTCAAGACCTAGGGCCACATGTATGTTTTGTAGAAACTTACATCAACCCTTCTGGACTACTGCTGTGTCATTTATTGTGAATGGTTTCCCAATGCGCTGTACAGTAAAGACCAAAACATACCACGTTGCACATGTTGCAATACGTCTTAACAGACTTTATAGATATAAATAGGCCCTTGCGTCATGCAGAGCTATTAGCCACGGGTGTGCAAAATACTGATAAATATAAAATATATTAAATATTTATTTCTTATGGTTTAGGTGAATGGGGGTCTTTAAAGCTGTGCAGATATCCCTCATGTTACTTCCTATCACATTATGCTTTATTATATTATTCTTGAGACGACTGCAGTTCCCATATGTACCGCTGGGCAGCAGCTCTAGCATTCCTCTTCCTTTTGGATGTAGTTTTTGCAGAGTACGGCTACATGGTGGGATGAGCATTCTGGTCTCCTTGGTTACAATTTTACTATATGATGAGTCAGGTGATGTTGTGGCTCCACCCCAATGATGAAGTCCCGTAGCACGTAACGCATATTGGATTTTATGCTGACAATAAGATATTTATACAATAAAAGCATGCCTTTTTACCTGTATACAGAGAGCACTTATATGTTCCCATAAAACATAAAACAAATCTAAGTGGGAACAAGCGTATGTTGACCTCCCTGTGGATACAGGTGGTCAATTACTTGAGGTAAGCGTGCAATGTATCTGTAGGCGGCAGGCTCATCCACGTTTGGGATCTGTGCTTCTGTGTTTCTGAATATTTGATACAGGGACTCAATTGTTCATTTTCCCAGGTCTACTTCTTATATGTTGTTTCTGGGCTATGGAATTTTGCAAGAACTTGATTATGCCTATAAGTTAATGCAACATTTAGCCTTTTTATGTTTTAGATATAGTAATAAATGGTTAAAATCTCTGCCAGGTTTCTTGCCATGAGTGTCCCATCAGAGGAGTCTCTCAACCACAAAAAGTGAAAGTGTCCCCCCAATTTGAAGATTCCCTTACTAGTTGTGTTCCAGTATCAACTAAGAAATTTGGATTTTCCCTCACTTCCAGTACTGGTGCTAGTGGTCAAATAAAGATGATCAAGTTCCACGGCAAGGACACAGACAGCAAAAAAAAAAAAAAAAAAAACATGTTGTTGTTCTATCTGGAACTAAAAAAAAAGAAAATGGGCTTTAGATACTTTAAAGCAAACCTTGCACCAAAAAATACGTCTGCCTTTTTCCTTCACAGCCTTCTCCTTTCCAAAATGTAGTAGCAAAATGAACAGCTGTATGCTGTTTAAATCTCCTGAAGAAGTGGAAGCGGAAGCCCCACGAAACCGGTCGAGAGCCTCACACCATCCACAGCCTACATGCTAAGGGCCGGTGGTACCCCTTGCAGGGACCACTCCAGGCATCAGATGTAAAAAGTATTGGAGCTTGTATCCAATGCTGTATTTTTTATAGTGTGTTTGTTGTATGTCATATTTTTTCAAATAAATTGTTTTAAGATTTCTTATATATATTTGTGTTGCCTTTGAGTGCCGAGATAGTCCATGCCTATTCTAGTTATGGTGGCTGGGTGCTAGTGGGACACCCATACCCCATACATTCCTCCTTCAAATGTCTCTTTTTGGATGATGGCACACATTACAAATTATAGCTTGCATTACCATTTCTTGGCTCATCCCTTACACTCAAGCCCAACAAGGTTAATAACAATGTTGTTGTTCTATCTGGAACTAAAAAAAAAGAAAATGGGCTTTAGATACTGTAAAGCAAACCTTGCACCAAAAAATACAATGTCTGCCTTTTTCCTTCACAGCCTTCTCCTTTCCAAAATGTAGTAGCAAAATGAACAGAAAAAGTTGGCTAATATACAGTACTTCCATCAAGATCTCGGGAGATTATAATGAGTACCCGAATCTCAAGCGAAGACACTATTGTATTATGTTGGAGGTCTTCTCAAGAGATGTGGTGTACTCCATAATCCCTGGGAACTCATCAGAGGATGCAATATAGAAGCTGGGTAAAGTATGATTGTTAAACTTTTTTTACACTTTTTTTTCTTTCTTCTACAATTGCTGGGGAAGGTCTTGGTAAAAAAACAAGCAGACCTTCTATGGTAGTGCAATGTCTGCTTAAAGGAGAGATAAGAATAATTGCAGAACCTGCAACTTTCCCCTCATCATGGCACAGACCCGCTTCTTTATGAACTATGCCCATCCTGAGTTCATTACCTTATTTATACCTCCCCCATCAAACAGAATATATCTGACCACAACCCACCCTGAGCTCATTGCCTCATGTAAACCTCCTACCAAATCTTCAGATAGTATATCAAGCTACAGCCAACCCTGAGCTCTATGCCCCCTGTATATGTGCCTCCTCCAACCCAACAGATTATATATCAGGCATCAGGTTTACAGAGAAGCTAATCTGTGATCATGATGCAATAAACCTACCATATTTTGTTAATGCACAGTGAAATACTCTAAAAGCAAAAGGTGCAGTATTGTCCTACTTGGAAGCACAAAGACGATGTCCTCAAATAACATCCTCTGTCTGTGTCACTTTAGGCCATGGCCTGTGTGACCTTTCACAGCAACCAATCTCTAGCTACATTCTTACTTGTAAGCTCTTTGTGTCATGTGTTCAACCCTTTACATCATTTAACTGTCCTTTGTTGCCGTAACAAAATCCTAAACTTTAAAGGAATGTCTGTAAAATTCATGGTAGAAACATGAGAAGGTAGCTATGTGCAAAAAGACATATCAAAAGAGAGTTATTGTGGATTAGTGCATTAAGGTGCTGATTACAATTAATGGTACAACAGCACACCGCTCTGTACTATTAGTATGCACATTGCCATGAGAAGAATTGTGAATAAGCCCTAAGGGTGGATTCAGACTTTTGGATTGCATTAACACACATTGCAATAAGGCAACCCATTCACTTTGAATGGATTGACAATGCACCACAACACAGGCAAAACATACCTGACCTTTTTTTTACCATCCAACCCTTGGTATGTGCATTGTGACATGTTATTTATTTATTACAGGTACTTATATACCGCTGTCAATTTACACAGCTCTTTACATATATATATATATATATATATTGTACGTTCACATCAGTCCCTGCCCTCAATGAGCTTACAATTTAATGTTCCTAACTCACATTTATAGATACAAATACTAGGGTCGATTTAGACAGGTGCCAATTAACCTACCAGCATGTCTTTGGAGTGTGGGAAAAAAAACATAGTACCCAGAGGAAACCCACGCACAGACACAAGGAGAACAAGCAAACTCCAGGTAGGTAGTGTTGTGGTTGGGATTCAAACCCACAACCCTAGTGCTGCTAGCCAGAAGTGCTAATCACTTAGCCACTGTGTTATAGTGCAGAATTCTTTTTTCACTACTGTACAATACATTGAGGTACCATTCAAAATGACTGAAACTGTATTGCACCACATACAGAGCTGCATGTTGTGGTGAAACACGCATTTCATTGCATGTTACCTCTGAATTGACCATTGACTACTTTTTTTGTTGGGATTCAGGAATCATTATGGGCTTGATGTGTGAAAGTATGCTATAACTAACACTTTTGTTGCCCATAACAATCACTCATTTGCCAGAATGAATTCTTATACTCACAGGTTTGAAACCCAGACTTGAAAATAAGTCAAGGATGCTACTTGGTTGCTATGAGCAACAAGAAAAATTGCCTTTAGCACCCTTTTTAAACATCAGGTCTATATGTAGGCAGTCCACATAAATTAGATCTGTACACACAACAGGTTCCTAGAGTACGACACAGAGAAACCATAATTTCAAGACTAGCTGGCTGGCACCATTGCTGTTTGGCATCCTATAGATCCAGTTTCCACTTAGTGCAGCCAGCAGTGTGCTATACTTGGCAGGATGGATTGGGGTCCTGAAGTGCAAGACTGCACAGTGGCCCCACTTCCCAGTCTTACAGTTCCAGCCTATAAAGTCTGGAACCAGGAAATGCCTACCATACCACACGTCTTTTGGTGAGTGAAGCAAAAAGCAAAAACACAAAATGTGCAATGATGGAAACAGTAATAATTAGCCAAACTGTGAGTTTTTTTCTGTAGTCTAGCTGGAAAACCATTCAGCTCGAAGAATGAAATGTCCACAGCATTTCTTTAAAATATTACAAAAAGTGATATGATTGGCAGACTGTTCAGGAAACTCTGAAAGTTGTCTGGTTTTAATTGAACGTTTCAGGTATATGAAAATAGAAAAATTTGGTCCATATGCTTTAAAAGGAAACCACATTCCAATTTCTCTAATCTACTGAAAGCAATAAAAAAAGTATTAAATATCACCCAGATAACCTTTACACATAAAACCGAACATATAGAGTTGCTATTGCCACAGCTTTTTAGAGGATTATATGGGATTTTAGCATCTAAAACAGCTGATAGTCTGCTGCAAGGAATTCCGATAAGGCTGCTTTTATTTGTTCTGGTGTTAAGCAAAGTGTTTTTACATTCTTCTGGATTACATCAAGATCACAGAGTAGAGGAAACTTTACTAGCATACTGTCTTGCCTCATTCTTTAACCAATCCTCCCAACCATGGACAGCAAACAGACCACATTCACAGCCCACTGGTCACCAGCATACAGCCTGGTAGTTCATGGCACAGAAAGAGTAAAACATAAAATAGGCATCATTATTATAAAGAATGCCACAAAAATGTTATGTAGTATATGCCAGATACTGAGACAGTGTGACATTTCACTCAAGGTCAGAAAAAAAAACAGTAGCAAGTACATAAATGTGGGGTTATGCAGAGCAAAGCCCCAAAGCAATCAATCAACCAGATTTCACCTTCCAACATTTTAGAGCAGTTGGAACTCCAAAATATGGTCTCTGATTGGTTGCGCTGAACTCATGCACTTTGCAAATTTCACTGAACCTAATTATTTACAACCAGATCAACCTAACTTGGGAATTGCCAAGAACATTCATAATGAAAAATGTGTAGGGACTCACTGGAAACCTATCCAATATCACCTCTTAAAGCGGAGTTCCAGCCAATTAAGAGTCAGCAGCTACAAAAAGTGTAGCTGCTGACTTTTAATAATCGGACACTCACCTGTCCCACAGTTCAGCGATGCGGCGCCGGCATCACAAGTGTTTGGCATCAAAGCCGGGCGCGCACTGCACATGCGCGAGCCGCGCTGTGCCTTGTGAATGGCCGTGTATCTTCTGGGACCTGTGACGTGTCCCAGAAGATCGTCAAGAGGGAGTGTGGGAGGTGAACTTCCTTCTGGAGCCGGGACCCTGTGAATACAGGGTCCCCCCCAAAAAAATGACATGCCAATTGTGGCATGTCAGGGGGTCACCTTCCCCTAAAGCGGAAGTTGCACTTTTGGGTGGAACTCCGCTTTAAAGCAAACCCATCAAACTGAAAGATGTACATAACTGATACAAGAATCAAATGTCAGCACTCAGTGATGCCTGCAGGTACATCTCAACAGCTTCATGGACACCCTAGATCAGTGTTTCTCAACTCCAGTCCTCAAGGCACACCAACAGGCCAGGTTTTCAGGATTTCCATTATTTTGCACAGGTGATTTAATCAGTTTCACCGCCTTAGTAATTACCACAGCCGTTTCATCTGAGGGAAATTCTGAAAACATGACCTGTTTGTGCATCTTGAGGACTGAAGTTGAGAAACACTGTCCTAGATGCATCCAAACTTTAGCACACCAGGGACTTCTCCTGGCAGCTGAGAGCTGTTCTGATAACCCTTGCTTTACTCACTTTTCTATTGGCTCGTTCCAGTGATAGGTGGCTTGACCAGCCAGGGGTAAGGTGCTGAAGGCACCAGAGGGTAGGTCTAGGTTTGACTTCTCAAGGAGATGTCAGAATTTGCATATTAGAGCTCCCTGGGTTTCAAGGCTACTAGGGTGCTTACAAAAGTTTGTGCACAGGCACCCCTAGGTTTTAACATTTATTTATGGACGCAGTTTTAAAAAATCGAACAGCTTTATTTTAAATAATTCAATTACAATGCACTGGAATCTGGCTATTATGGGTTTCTCTGCATCAAACTTTATGCTACTTGCATTTTGTTACCTGAGTAAGCCTGTATATGAATACTTACAACTTAGGAAAAATGTTTTGAATTTATTATACACAGTTCAACAACCAAAAATAGATGTCACAACAACTTTACTTTAGACATATTTTCCTTTAAAAATATTTAATATAGTAATGTTATACAAAATAGTAATCTAATTACCAGTCTTACTGATGAAAAGCAAAAAAAATCAGCATTGTTAAGAGACATAATGTGGTAACTCTTAACAACCAATCAGAAATTAGGAATGTCAAGAGCCAAAGTTGTCAAAATTAAAGCACTAACTACAGAAATCCATAGCAACTAACAAGAAACCAGCAATGCAAACAGCCAACATTTTCAATGACCTATACTTGTCAATGAGAAGCCAGCAATGCCAAGAGCCATACATTGCAATAACCTATAGCAATCAATGAGAAGCCAGCTATGCAAAGAACCATAATATGCCAGCAATGCAAAGAGCACTCATTTGCAATAACCTGCATCAACCCATAAGACGCCAGTAATGCAAAGAGCCATACACTGCAATAACCTATAGCAATCAATGAGAAGCCAGCTATGCAAAGAACCATAATATGCCAGCAATGCAAAGAGCACTCATTTGCAATAACCTGCATCAACCCATAAGATGCCAGTAATGCAAAGAGCCATAATTTGCAATAACCTATATTTGTCAATGAGAAGCCAGCAAAGCCAAAAGTCATACATTCCAATAACATATATTGATTAATGAGAAGCCAGCCATACAAACAGCCAACCTTTGCAATAACCTATAATCAATGAGAAGCCAGTAGTGCAAAGAGCCACAATTTGCAATAACGTATAGCAACCAGCCAACAGCTTACACAAGTGCGTGTTGAAACTCACACAAAGTGAACTCTGATTGTTGTGGCTTATTATAGATAATTGGCATTAAGTGATTAAAGACAGAAAATATTCTTAAACTAATTATTGAGACCTGTCATTAGAAAAAAATATATTTTTAAATATCATAAATATTATTGGAAATTAAACCATAGCTGCTTACAAAGACAAATATTTAAAATGCATTCATAATTGAATGTAATTAGTATTCCCATCTTTATATTGGCAATATGCAATTGTTTACACCAAAGAAGAATGAAAACAAATTACAGAAAAGTGAGTTAAAATTTTCATTTGCATTACTGAAAGCAGAGGCAGCACAGCGATAAATAGTGAACGTAGCAGAAAAATCAAAGTTCTTTATTAGCTGTATTCTTCCTTACCTCTTGCTCAGTCTCTCCTAGAGTTGGCAGCCTCCTGTGTGAGTGATTGGCAGTGGTAGTGAAGTTTCTATGTGAAGGTTCAGTAGTCTGCTCCCAGCTGATGTGTTGAAGGGTTACAACCTCTGCAGCGTAGACTGCCTTTCCAATAGCCTTTATACTGTCTCCTGTTTGAATGGGAGTTAGTGATGTCAAACTGAAATGTGATTCCTCCTAGTCCCTTCCCCCTATCCACAGACTACTGTTAGGATTTCTATGTACTTGTGTTTCTATCCTCTGCTCCCTGTGCAGGAGAAATCCTGAATCCATATGTCACTATACATTCCCAACACATGGCATTGCTGCGGGTCTGTAGACACTACAAGGCTTCAAGTCTCATAACATCATCAGACTGTCAGCTCCGATGCCTAGAAGTGTTATATGTCACACAGTGATGAACATACGCCAGAGCAGGGGGCTTCTCATGGGTTCTGACTCTTTTAGTAAAACCATCAGAGTGTTGGAAAACAAATTGTACATAAAACCAATATCCGTTTTGCTATTCTCGCTTTTTGCCATTATGTTTTGAAAATCTCGTACAAGTGTTAGCAAGTTAATATGATTTCAAAAACAGTTTTTAATCTTACTAAAGCTTTCATTGCAAATATAACCCAATGATGCTACCACAAGGCTTCTTGTTAAAGCGTTTGTAAACCGATGAACATTTTTTTTTTCTGTATCTGCAAGGTAATGTCATAATGTGCTAGTATGCATCGCATACCAGCATATTATGTTAAACTTGCCTTAAAACAAAGCTGTTCCATCGCCAAGATGTCAGCGATGCAGGCTCTCTCATCTTCACCCGTCTTGTTCCAGGTTTGCGGACTCCGGCACTAAATATTTCCTAAACGGCACACGTTTAGGAGATATTTACACTACCTATTCGTAAGGCTTATTATAGGCTTGCCTATAGGTAAAAGCAAGAGATGAAAGTTTACTTCCACTTTAAGGCACTTCCTGCTATAGAGTGACAGTTGTGTCCAAATGGTGCACATTGGAAAACTAGTGACAATGCTAATACACATTGCACAGGTGTGTTCTACCATTGTTGTTACAATAGGAAGCTGGTTCTGGCCAATGGTGTGCAGTCAACGTTGGTTGAGTGTATGTAGGTAGAAAGTGGTTGAAGGAGGCTGCAGGAGATTAACAGTATTAACATGCCCAGGAGAATGAAAAAAAAAAATGAAAACAGTATTTTAGTTAAAAAAAGGAAATTCTTTATGATACACGAGGGAGTGTGCAAAATCTGGTTCAGCTCTGCAGAGAAACCAATCAGCTTCCAGGTTGTCAAAGCTTAATTGACAGCTCATTAAAAATTTTAAGTTAGAAGCTGATTGGCTACCATGCACAGTGGCACCAGATTCCGAGTGCCCCAATTTTAGTAAATCTCCCCCTCAGTGCTTTAGTAAAATATATGTACCCAGTTAGGGTTTAGATCAATGGACGGTTTTGGAATATTTGTAAAAAATTACTAGTAATTATGTATTCACTTTAAGAAATGTTTGAGATTGGTTGACTTGCAGTAAGGAATGCTTGTGAATACAGACCTTTTTAAAGAGCCACACTTTTATACATTTGAAAAAAAGCTCACATATGACGTGATGTAAAAGCCTGTTTTTGTGCGGCCATAGTCACCTATAACTGATATTTTTCTGGTGGATATTATTGAGCTTAAACACTGTCATCTTATGTATTTTAGGGACAAAAAAATGTACTCTCTGTGGAGTCTCTACCCTTGCACTGAATTCTCCATTAACTAACTGAAACGGACAGTGACATCTCCTCATAATGATCAAGGTATTGAGCCATCCTGTAAACGTAGACCCAGAAGTCTCCTGGTGAAATGAAAGCATCCAGGGGGTAATTCAACCTTTGGGCAGCTGTTCAAAATGCAATTTCAGTTTTTGGAGGACTGAACTTTTAACACAGTGATAGCAGGAGCGTGTTGTTTAAAGTAAGGAAAAAAATGTTGGATTGATGGTTCTAGTTTTGCAGTTTCTTTGATTCATTTTTCAGATGTTGCTCCAAAGAATATCAAAACCTGGAACACAAAGTTCTCAGAATATTAACATTTACCAATATTGATCTTTCACATTAAGAAGATCTCTTTCTTATGTGCGCTATGCTTAAAAACACTTTTAGATGGAGCTTTTGCCTTTTTAAAGGGAATCAGAAATGATAGACATATGAAAGATAGGTGCTTTGCTCTGAGGAGGGCACTCTTAGGCATTCCTTACTGTTCATTTACTCTTCCTTGGTCACACCAGACCACATTAACCGCCCGACTTTCATTGCAACCTGGGAATGTGATCTAAATCTTACCTTCTCCTCAGACCAATTTTCCTTTTACCCTAAAGTCATTGATCTGTACCAAGTTCCAGTTAGGTAACTATAAAATCATTACTAGGTGGTATAATTTCTCCATCACAACTTCATAAAAATATGCCTTCCATTCTAGAAAGATGTTGGAGATCTTTATTATACATCTTCTGGGTCTGCCCCAAGCGCTCAGATTTTTAGAAGAATGTGAAAACAATCTCCCAACAATTTACTGATTTTAATATACCTAAATATCCAGCTTGCTTTCTTACACCCTAATTCAATCCTCACAAAGATTTACCGGAAATTGATTTAAGAAAAACTCCTTAACTATTAAAGCCTGCATTCCTGCTTGCTGGAGAACATAATCCCTGCCCTCAATCCAGATGTGGCTACAGAGGGTAGAGGTTATTCTCAAAAGAACACACAAGAAGCCTTCCACAAACCATGGCAGCACCAGCATATGTTTGTTTAATCTGATGAAGGTAAAATGTTAATGGCTAGAGTGGAGTGAGATGAGTTGTGTTGGGGAATACCCTTGTCCCCATTTTCTTAAGGAAACTTTTCTTTAGACCCCATGTGACCTCTGGTGGCTTCCTCCATTTCCTTTCCCCCTTCTCTCTCCCTTTGTTAAATATTTCTAATTTCTTAGGGCTCTATCCCCTTGCTTTCCTTTTTATTTTTCCCCACCTTCATATTCTAGGGAATTGCAACCTCCAGCTCCAAGTCTTTAGTTTGGTTCATCCCAATTTCACCCTTGTTATTGGTTTATTTGGTTATTTCAAATTCAACAAAATATTTGGTGGTCAACAAGATTGTCACAACCAGTGTATTATAGCTCTCAAATGTTTCTCATCCCACACCAAAGACTGCTAATGCACATTGCACTATTATTATGCCAGTATGCAGGTTGAGATATATGTTAGCTTGAAGAGACTCAATGAACGATTACTGTTTCTTGTCTATTTGGACATATATGATGTGACTTGTATTGAGAACTGTGTTGTACTTTCATATAATCCATTTGACATGATGATGGCTATTCTCATGAAATATAAAGTATCTTCCTGATCACCGCAGCAACAGTTAATGATATTACTACTGGAATGATCCTTATGATCTGCAGTGCCAGGATCTCCATGCTTATTCACTACTACTTCACTCTATAGATCTGTGCTTACTTCTCCCGCTGCCTACTGATTGATCCCCCATCCTTTGTTTTTGCCGTTTGTGCATCTCTGGTTCCTCAACCCCATCACTTCATTACATCTAGCATGAGGAAATCCTGCTCCTCATAAAAAAGAGACCTATGATACAAAGACATGCGGAATGAAGCATGTTAAGTCCAGCATGGCGCAGGATCAGTTGAAGGGAGGCTACGGAGGCTACAGACATTACTGGTGACTGATCCGTGGCACTCAGTATGACTCTTTGGGCACAGCTTCCACAGTGTAGAGCAGAGTAGAGGAGACTGATGATGTCCTGTGTTGTAGTGTGAATCTCTGTACTGTTTGACAGTGACACCTGCCATTGATGACAGATAGATAAGGTATAGGCCAGCCTTTTCACAACCTTATCAACACAGAGGAACCCTTGAAATAACCTTACGGTCTCAGGGAACCCCTGCTAAAAGTTATATCTATAACTACAACTCATGATACATTTGTGTCAGTGGGAAAATGCTCCTTACACTTGTGGTCATTGGGAATAATTACCCCCTTACAGATATCTAAAAAGATCAATGGTGTCAATGGGAAGTTATGTGAGAGGCAGAACCCCTAGCAACCTCTGGAGGAACCCTGGTAAAGGCTATGGCACTGTTGGGTATGAGGGTTGAACTGTAGTTCCTAATGTCATATCATTTCTATTTGACACCAAACTTTTTCACAATCTGATTTCTTTACAGCCATGAAATGCATATGGGTAAAACTTGATAATAAAGTGGTAGCTGTGAATTACTGTCTCCTTTCCAAAATACGTTGAAACCTTCATTACTGGATAAAAAGTGATATCAATCTTCTCTGCCCTCCTTTTTGCAACATAGTTTTCTCTAAATGTTAGGTACTCTTGAAAATGTTTGTATGCCCTAAATTTAATGGATTTAAGGTGAGTGGACACATTTGAAAGCAGGGCTTCACAAATGCCAGATTTATATTTCCTCTGTCCCCTTGATTAGAGCCTATGGGCATTATTATTATTATTATTATACAGGATTTATATAGCGCCAGCAGTTTGCGCAGCGCTTTACAAAAATGAAGGCAGACAGTACAGTTACATCACAATTTGGTACAAGAGGACGCGTTTGACGACCGCGATATATTTAGGACATATTATTATTATTATTATTACGGGTATCCGAGATTAGTTCCCCTGTCTCCTTTATATTTAGACCGTAAACACTTCGGGACGAAAGTTTACACAGGTGAGTGGAATTTAGGTAATTTAAATCCCGTATGTTTGTAAAAGTTCTCATGGATTGTAAATCTCTTTTGATACAACGTTTTTCCTCCCGTCTCTTCTAACTATAGTGAAAAATAGGTCATTACTTCCAAAGTTGCATAAAACCTTTCCTCTGTCATTAAGTGTCGATGGTGAAATAATAGTTCAAAATGGGTATACGTAAAGTACCGACATTTCTTTAGTCTAACACTTTTTCAAACCACAGTTTATCTTTACTAT
>BLSH010324338.1:0-10131 GCA_018402905.1 Glandirana rugosa | reverse complement strand
CTCAACACTACTCCCTAGGCTAGTGTGACGGGCCCACTCCAGCAAGGAAGGACCCCCCTTCCCCTTTAATATATTCAGGCGTGAATATATTCTCCATCTGGTAAGCCTTGATTTCTACCATTCTTGGATTAATCTGGATTATTTCACCATCCATCACGATTCACCATGCTGTTAATCACCAATGTTTTATAAACTCTACTGCATTGATAATTTAAGACTATTATAATTTGATCCATCGTCCTTGGAGCTGGACTGCAATTTCACAAGTTCACATTGTTTGGACTATTTTGTCACCACTTTTCACAATTATTGAGGAGCACAATCTTTCAGGACTCTTTAATGAGCCCCTATAAGGACGTAATACTCTACCCCCATCACCATTATTTCTATTTTGTATGTAGAAACATTTTCATGTTTTTAATGATTTTTGAAGCACCTATGATATCACTTTATCCTTTTTACTGATAGCACTGTGTGAATGTATACGTCTATGTGACAATAGATCTATGTTTAAACATAATTTATAATTGACGGGATCGGTTGAATCCTGTTTTCCAACTGAGGGATTTAGCGCCACTTATTACTTATCTTTGTTGTATCCATGGACCGTCCACATACAGGCGGGGAGGGGGCACCAACCCATCTTTATGTAGAGCAACAATTCTTTTTTTTTCAGATCCTCAGAGAGTTCTTTGCCATGAGGTGCCATGTTGAACTTCCAGTGACCAGTATGAGAGAGTGAGAGCGATAACACCAAATTTAACACACCTGCTCCCCATTCACACCTGAGACCTTGTAACACTAACAAGTCACATGACACCGGGGAGGGAAAATGGCTAATTGGGCCCAATTTGGACATTTTCACTTAGGGGTGTAGTCACTTTTGTTGCCAGCGGTTTAGACATTAATGGTTGTGTGTTGAGTTATTTTGAGGGGACAGCAAATTTACACTGTTATACAAGCTGTACACTCGCTACTTTACATTGTAGCAAAGTGTAATTTCTTCAGTGTTGTCACATGAAAAGATAGAATAAAATATTTACAAAAATGTGAAGGGTGCACTCACTTTTGTGAGATACTGTATATAGTGTGTATTATGTATGTGTTTATGTTTGTGTATGTATGTGTGCGTACATGTGTGTTTACTTGTATGTATGTGTTTTTCATCCTGACCCCCCTATATGTGTACAATCAGAACTGATTTTTTTTTACACTCGTTCATAGTACTAGCAAAAAAATGTTGTTCCCCTGAAAAGCAATCCATGCTCAGATCATTTTTCAGAGGCAACTGACACCCGATAAAGAGGCAATATGTTGCCTCCTGACCGCCTGTTTTAACCCCTAAATGAATCATCACTATGCTGCAACTGCGTGACTGGAATAAGATTGAGGAACCCTGGAATAGAGCAACCGATCTCTCCATTTTCCTCCTGCAGCCGCTGAATGTCTGTGGGAGGAAGAGGAGGAGAAGTGTGTGTGGGGGGGGGGGGGGATGGAGAAATCAGTTCCTTTATATGCAGGCACCTGGGTCAGGGGGGCCCTTCATGGTTTCTTGCATTGGGGCCCTGAAGGTTCTAGTTACGCCACTGTTTCATGGGGTATGAATACTTTTTCAAGGCACTATATACAGTTGTGATCATAAGTTTCATACCCTGGCAGAATTTATGATTTAAAAAGATTAAACACAGTTGATTGATAATAAATGGCTTTAGCCAAACACTAACCATGAGTGAAAGAAACGTTTTTGTGATATCATTCATATTCTCTGAAAAATGGCCAAGAAATCATAAATTCTGCCAGGGTATGCAAACTTATGAGCACAACTCTATATAGCATTTTCCTCAATGTAAACGTAATACACTTTGAAACAAGCTTTACAAAAATGAAGAGGGAAATTTACTAAATGTTTACATTATAATAATAAACAGTTAATGCAATGTCTATCTTTATATTGTAAAGCGATGCGCAAACTGTTGGCGCTATATAAATCCTGTATAATAATAATAAAAGTAATAGATTGTAGTTAAGGTTTAGTTAAAATTTTAGATCACCTATTTAAAATGTTTTACCTTTGTTTTCATAGATTATTAAACACAATTTTGCCAAGATGCATCCCTTATTATTTAAAAAATTTTTTTTACATAATACAGTTGATTTTAAAGATGTGTTAATGTAGAACTTTTCAGGAAACATAGGTTTTTTCCAACCTGTGTAGGAGATGTTTGGGAAGAACGTTTATTTTTATAAGATATCTGCTTTAGTATTTTGGTAGACATTTGTGAATTTTGAGGTGTGGACTGTGCATTTATTTTCTTACTCCATGAAATAACAATCATGCAGGGGAAATGCATTCTGTATATAGACATAAAATGTATTTAAAGCGGAGTTCCACTTAAAAGTGGAACTTTCGCTCATCGGATTCCTCCCCCCCCCCCTCAGGTGTCACATTTGGCACCTCTAGGGTGGGAGGGGGGAGAGGATACCTGTCTCTGACAGGTGTCCTTTTCCCCACATCCGGGAGCCCGGGCTGTGGCCGCTGATGTCAGCAGCCCGGCCCCCTCCTCCTCCGCCGGGCCAGTGAGAAAGTGCAGCGGCGGCTCACGCATGCGCAGTAGGGGCCCAGCCATGAAGCCTAAAGGCTACACTTCTGGGTTCCCTTACCCTCAATGGCGGCGGCAGCACTCGACCAGCCGATTCGAAGATCGGCGGTGGTGCAGACATCGCTGGACTCCAGGACAGGTAAGTGTCCTAATGTTAAAAGCAAGCAGCTACTGTATGTGTAGCTGCTGACTTTTAATTTTTAAAGGGACGGCGGCGGACCTTCGCTTCAAGTGATGGAAACGCTTTGCCAAGCCTGTGTATCAGTAATACTTAGACCTTAAATGAAGGAGGTAGACCCCCGAAAGCTTTAGTGTAGCTGGGTGTGCTGCTGGCTGCATGTGCCTCCCTCCCTTCACTTCCCTCTCCCCATAGTCAATGTGCTGCAGCAGCTGCCTCTCATCCTCAGGCTTGGGTCACATTGGTGCGATGTGGGAACCCTGTGAATCCACTGCGGGTTCCCGCATCGCACCTGACTCACAGGCAGTTCACACTGTCCTATGCAAACTGCTGGGATTGTTAATACAAAGTTAATGACACCCCCAGATCGGTTTGCATATCGCAGTGTGAACTGTCAATTCGGACAGGAATCGGATCGCATGGGTGTGAACAGCCATGCGATCCGATTCTGGTTCAGACCAAAAAAAGGTCCTGCATGAGTTTGGTCCAAATGCGATGCAAATTCAGCCATACAATCTGTATGGCTGAGTTTGCATCACACAGGCATCCCATGTGATTTGCACAGCAGTGCGGTGCGAATCACATGCGATGTCTGACATCACGCCAATGTGAACCGAGCCTTAGGCTACATTCGCACTGACTGGTGTGAATTGCAGCGGCAGGAATCCTCTGACTCCTGCTGTGGCTGCCGTGGCTAGCTGTGGCTCCTGACCCTGTTCACTATAAGGACATTGCCGGCAGCTGCAGCTATTCGTGGTTCTCTGTACAGCCAGCAATTACCTGCGGTGATCACTGCTGGCCACACACAAAGTGTTGCTGTTACCAAAATAAAACCTGATGATCGCACCATTGAGGGTCTCTTTCAGGCACTAGTGATTGCTGCATTTGGTTTTTCTTTTTTAGGCTTTATTTCTTTTATTTTCAACTGGTGAACCTGCCAGTAAGTCTGATGTTTTTCATCAAAACAAGCTGTCCTGCAGATGTAGCCGTTAGAGGGTTGAGACAGACCATTAAACACTGACAGGGGTGCTTACCGTAATCAGCTTTTATTTATTTACTGTATGTAAAATTCAAAAAGAAAAAATCTGTTGCTGTAGCTATTTAAAAAGTATTCACTGGAGTTTAGATTTAGTTTGTTTAGTGTATCTAAATCTGCTAGTCCATCTAATTTGTCCCTCCCACAGGATATCAATGCTTCTGTCTAATGGTGTCTCTGTGCTCCTCCATCCAGAGTGGTGGCACCCCAAGAACAGGAAATGTGTTACTGGTCAGATCACCAGGTGAAAATAAAGGGACACAAGTCTAATAAATAAAAACAAATGCAGCCACCACACCCAATGATTGGTAAGCTGCAATATACTACATTTTTGGTTTTGAGTTTAATACTGCTATTAGTTAATATCTGCCTGCAGGGGCGTAACGATAGGGGTTGCAATTGAATGTGTGCCTCCAGGGCTGGTGCAAGTATTTTTGACACCCTGGGCGAAACCTAATTTTGCCACCCACCATTGGCTCCACCCCTGACTCCAACCCCTTTCCCCTGCCCAGCCTGATCAGCGCCAATGTATTGCAGCCTGATCAGCACCAATCAAATGCAGTCTCACCAGCGCCAATCAATACAGCCTCACCCGTGCCCATCAAATACAGCTTCACCTGTGCCCATCAAATACAGCTTCACCTGTGCCAATAAAATAAAGCTTCACCTGTGCCCATCAAATACAGCCTCATGGGGGGTGGGGGCGGGGGGGGGGGTTTTGGCAGATCAGTCATTATTTCTATATACATTTGCAAATGGCATGCGATAATACAATCTCATTATCTCAGTCAGACAGTGTCAGTTTTTACATGAATCAATGCAGAGCAGCCAGTGACAGATCAACAGTGGCCAGGCGCCCCTAGGCGGCAGTGCGCTCTAGGCAGCCGCCTACTCCGCCTAGTGGTAGAGCCTTACCCTGTGTGCCTCCCTTGTACACCTGAATAGGAAGGATGGCGGGGGTGGCATTTAGAGGACCCAATCTCCTCCATTTTCCTCTATCCAGCTTACTTGTCTTCTGCTTTTCCCAGGGTGCTTGCCTGCCCCCGCCTGCCCCCCCCCCCCCCCCCACAGATCTGCTGTCTTGCCCCACCTCTCTTCTGTCAGCTGCTGTAGGAGATGTGTCGTGATGGAGAGATGGGAATGGGTCAGTAAATTTGTCATTTACCGGCTCCTTCCTTTTCTGAATGAGTCAGTGATTGGTACCAATTGATTCATTCATAACTGAAGCATAGTAAACTGTTTTTACTATACTTCTGTTTCTGAATGAATGGGAGGCTCGGTGCACAGCTATTCCTGTCCATTCATTTTGTGCAGCTGAGGCTAAACAGATGGAAATTGACGGCTGAGGTTTGTTTAGACCACTGATATCTCATCAAAACCCCCCCCAAAAGAGCTCCTAAAAAAATAGTAAAAATAAAATTGAGCCCCAAAGATGGCAGAAAGGGGGCCCACTGCAGAACTTGTGGAAGGGCCCCGCTGCAGTACCATAATAAAGGGACTTGAGATGGGCGTAAAGGGCCCCAGGATCAGTGGGAAGAGGGAAGGGCCCTGGCCAGGGGTCAGGGGGCCCTTCACAATTTCTTGCATCGGGGCCCTGAAGGTTCTAGTTACGCGTTTGCCTGCCTGTGCATTTTTTCATCATAGACTAAAATGTCCATGTTCATATGTGTCTGATAATAATAATTATGTAAAATAGCGATGTCCAATACAAGAAACCAAGGTCTAACACATTTCTTTGTTGCTATGGAAAATATTACATCACAACATAGAGTTTCATATTTTAATGAAAACCAGTGCACACATAGGTGTCAATAACACATGTGATTTACATTACGGTATTTAGAATACAAGAATGTCTGCAGCTGATAGGTCAGTATTTCTATTACTATCAAAATATGCTGCTTATCTTCTAAACTCTACATACAAAGAAATGACTCTTCCCAGTCTGTTCCTAATTTATATGATCTCACATGTACTAGGTGAAATATGCATCACGGTGTGAGTTGGCACATCACATTTCCATTGTAAATATATGCATACTTTTTTTCTAGTCAGCCAGTAATGTTTTTTAAAAAAAAGCTAAAAAAACTCTACAGCTAAAAAAATGGCAAAAAATATTACTGCAAAAACACTGAAAAACGAATTCTACAGCTAACGCTATTGGCTTTTTTTTATAACTTCCAGTGTGCATGAGGCCTAAAGGGTTAGTTCACCTTTACCAAAACATTACGTCTTCAGATAAGGGGTGTTTGTAGATAAAAATTAAGCTCTGACTAAGGATGAATAATGCCCTTTGCTTGTGTAGGTCATTTACATACCTCATGAAGCCTGATTGAAATACTCCCAGGACATTGCTAGGACGTTGCTAAGTGAGGCCTAGTCATTACTAACGCATGTGAGAGGGTTTGAATCAGAGAAAGAACTGACCCCTGGATGGATGACATGAGCAGTAATGACTAGGCCTCACTTAGCAACGTCCTAGCAGCTTCCTGAGGTACATAAAGGGCCCACATCTATAACAAGGTTATTATTCAACTTTAGCCCTCGTTCACATTGCAGCGATTTGGCATGCGATTTGACATGTCAAATCGCATGCCAAATTGGCGCCAATTGCCAGCAATGGAACCGACCTAATCGGTGCGACGCTGCATTGGTGGCGCCGTGCCGATTTCCAAAAGTCGTTTCTGTACTACTTTTGGCGATTTCCATTGACATCTGTGCAGCAACCCGCACAAATGTCTCTGAAATTGCACCTGACATGTGGGAATGAAATGGTGTGAGTTCAGCTGAACTCACACCGTTTCATGGTACCGTAGACAAGACTATATAAGTACTTTAATTTATTCAATAAAAGACTACATACACCAACTTGGATCAAAATGGCCACAGTTCTTTATTATAGGCTTATTATTATTGATATAATTTAATTCCAACAAATTAACCAATATTATATTATAATGTCAATGTAACAATAATAACCCAGCTGTCAAAGCTCAGGTTACATAGTTACATAGTTAGTCAGGTTGAAAATAGACACAAGTCCATCCAGTTCAAAAAAAAAAAAAAAAAATAATTATATGATATATATATATAAATAAATATTTATAACAACATACGTTTACACTTTTATCTCCTCTCAAAGAGAGAGACACATTGCCTCAAACAAAACTGCGACAGGGAGGGAGGGTGGGGCGACCTTCTTTTCTTCTGTCAGCGCCGTCTGTCAGCTTCTGCTATGCAGCCCACTTCTTATATATATTTCTGCACGTGCTTTTTGCTGTTAATATGGAAATCAACCCTTTAATAACAACCAATCAGCAATACCTTTAACACACCAATCATATTGTTTATATATTGACCGATCAACTAATGTTTTATCCTTGTCATGGTCCCATAGGTGGTCAGTGGGGACATTTAGCCCCATCTCCCACCTTTCATGGTACCGTAGACAAGACTATATAAGTACTTTAATTTATTCAATAAAAGACTACATACACCAACTTGGATCAAAATGGCCGCAGTTCTTTATTATAGGCTTATTATTATTGATATAATTTAATTCCAACAAATTAACCAATATTATATTATAATATCAATGTAACAATAATAACCCAGCTGTCAAAGCTCAGGTTATGTATATATATATAAATAAATAACATACGTTTACACTTTTATCCATACACCGGGCTCATACTTAGGAGCCCGGCACACCCCCAACACGAAATGCGGCCAATTCGATACAAGACTGCAAATCCAAATTGAATATATCCAAAGCAATGTCCGATAAATGAACATCATCAGCCCTATAAAAACTGTGGATGCCACCTTCTAAATCAACATGTCTAAAAGACAGACCATGCAAGGTGGGCATAAATTTAGCTAAAAACCTATTAAATCTTTTGCGGATTTTTTCAAAATGTCCCATGTCTTTCGAAAGCAACCATCGAAGACGCCAGACAATTTCGGAAAAAATAATGACAGTATCCAGGTAGACAGCATGAAGGCACATTAAATCCAATTTTACCTGCGAAAGAAACTCCAAGGTGTTAGAATGGCCAATATCATTGTCTGCTAAATGCAGAATAATGATATGAGGGGATGGCCAATGTAAATACAGCAAAGACAACGTTTCCCTTAAACTAAACCATCTCATTCCCTTCTTTCCATACCACCAAACCTGATATTGAGATAGAGGCAAACGCAAATTGGAGCCATATATTCTCTTGCAAGCGTGATGGTAGGACCAATAAATATATGAGTGTCCAATAATCCAGGCATGAATTTTGGCACCTGAAATTCAAAAACAAATATTAGGACGTGCATAACTATGATAACAATTCGATTTCCACCCACCAATCCGTTTAATGTCATCTGCAGCGAAACCCAATCTGGCCGCCTCCGTAGCAGCTCCAATTCGAAACGAGTGTGAAGAAATATGGAGGTGACCAAGCTGAAGAAAGCATAAACATTTACGCAGGACAGCTTGAAACTGAAACCTGGTCAAAGGTAAACCAGATTGATGCAAAAATAAATGATCCGAAGCCAAAACCCTGACTGACAAATAACACTGTAACAAGGAAACAGCACAAATAGTCGGATCAGATATTTTACGCAAAGTAATCCAACGGCCCTTACCCAATTGATCGGTCTTACTGCGTCTAAGAAAAATTTGAACAAAATCATTTCCTAACAAAACGTCCAGGAACCTCAAACCAAAAGTACCGGATGTTGTATCAGGAATCAATTCCGAAATCCGAAAAGCACCAAAAAAACAAATGCAAAATGCAGCCTTAAACAACAAAGATTCATATTGGGAAAAACAAATTGATTCCGTAGCTTTACAAAGCCGGCCCAGGAGAGCATGTGTAATGGGTAACCTATTATCAGAAAGAAAAGTACCCTTACAATACCCTTTCAATGCTTGCCTGACCGAAAAATAGTGTAGACAGGAAGGAATACCACGTAGCTGCAGAAAAAAGGAAATACCAGATAACATCTTTTGCACATGTGAATAGGAATAGTTTCTGGTCAATAAAAAATTTAGAAAGGCCAAAACTAAACTTTCAGTGAAAGGTGAAGCTAAGTGGTTATTAAGCTCCAAAAAATTGAACCACAAGGACCACGCAGCACTGTAACTCGCCCACGTGGAAGGAGCAATGGAATTACGTAGAGCCAAACATACTAACTTTAAAATCAGGCTCCATAAGAAAATCGGGCAAGGGGATCCATCTAGGTCTTCCTCCGGCACCAACGCCCGAAACCGATCGAACTGGAAACGTAACAAAGCATCAGCAACAATGTTCAAAGAACCAGGTACATAAGTAGCTTTCAGCCATATATTTAAAGAAAGACATTTAAAAACTAACTGACATAAGACAGCGATAACAGGAAGAGATTTAGACGATAAACAATTAATGGCATAGACCACACCTCTGTTACGAAGGAGGAGTTAAAAGTATTATCCTTAGGTTTAAAATATGCCCCAGATGTACATTTGAATAAATTTGATGCATTCATCGATTTACAAACATTTGTTAGAGTGATTAATATAAAAAAGTTTTTTTTGAAAGGTAAGGGGGTTAAGGACGACTTAACTAACTTTCAACATACTAAGTTGAGAAACAACTCAACCTTCAATCCAAAGGTAGCCCAGAACCATTTGGTTGTGAGTTTTAAACAATTGGTCGAGCAAGATCTAAGGGATATGACAATTAAACCCAGTAGACGGAGAAGGGATATTGAAAAGGGTATATCTGAACTAGAGAATAGGAAGGAGGTGGTCATCAGGGCTGCAGACAAGGGGGGGGTTTGGTAATTTTAAACAAAAAAGATTACCTGGAGGAACTTAACAGATTGGTGGAGGATAAAGAAACGTATGAGGAACTCAAAGGTGATCCCACTGTTTCATACAAGAAACAACTTACTAAACTAATTAAGGGGGCACAAAGAGCTGGTATTTTTAAACAAAAGAGAAGCTCGGTATATTGTTCCAGATGCACCAAAAATACCAGTAATCTACCAGCTTCCTAAAATGCATAAGAACCCCCAGAAACCACCAGGGAGACCAATCGTCAGTGGGGTGGAGTCATTATTCTCCAGATCTGGAGAGTATATAGACTCCTTTCTTCAACCACTGACGATGGGATATCCCTCTTACCTCAAAGATAGTAAGGACTTACTTGGAATCTTAAAAACTATTGAAATTAAGGAAGTGTTACGTACCTGACGGTGGAGTCTGTCTTGTGCAGGGAACAACCGCTCTTGCGCACCCGATTCAAGGACCCCTGGTAGTGTAGACAGAGGCCCGAGAGTGCGGG
>BLSH010324314.1:663340-673775 GCA_018402905.1 Glandirana rugosa | reverse complement strand
TCAAGGTCAAAAGTGGGGGTTGTGTGATTTGCCCGGTAGTATGTGTCGGTCCGGTAGTCTATGGTGACTTATACAAGTCTGGGTCTCCTGTCTCTATTTGTAGAGTCTTGTGACCGTCTGAGGAAGGTATTCTTTCCCATGTTTCTGTTTTGGTATTTGTCGTCGTATTTGTGTCGGAACTTTTGGGCTTCTCTTTTAAATGAGGTTATGTTTCTCTTTTTTTTGTTTATTGGCACAGGGAGATCAGTGATGTATGTTGGGTCGTGATCTTCCCTATTTTTTCTATTAGTTTCTAAATGTTGGGTAATATTGTCTTCTACTATGGCCTGGCTGTGTATGATGGCCCGTTTAGTGTGTTGGGGGTGAAAACTGGAACTATGGAGATAGCTGCATCGGTCAGTCAGTTTTCTGTATATCGAAGTGTGAAGCTTGTCACCCCTGATGTATACTGTAGTGTCTAGGGGGTTGATATGTGTGTTTGAATAATCCATTTTTAGTTTCATAGATGGGTGAAAGGTGTTGATCAATGAGCCAAACTTTTTTAAATTTTCTTCACCTTCAGTCCATATCATAAAGATATCATCAATATAACAATATCTGTATGGCTTATGTTGTATGCTGTTCAGGAATTTTTCCTCCAGGTCAGCCATAAATACATTTGCATATTGGGGTGCCATTTTACTTCCCATAGCAGTACCCATGCACTGCAGATAGATGTCATTGTTGAAAGTGAAGTAGTTGTGTGTAAGAATGAATTCAATGAGCTGTGTAACATCCTCAGCAGTGTATTTGTGGTTTGGTGAGGATGATAAGAATCTGTGACATGCAGCCAATCCATCCTTGTCAGGGATGTTACTGTACAGAGATTCTACATCCATAGTGACTAGAAGTGTATTAGGTGGTAATTGTTGTATATTGTTGAGCCTGTTAAGAAAATCTGGTGTCTTGCAGGAAACTTGCAGTGTTCATGACTAACGGTTTTAACATATTTTCAACAAGGCCTGAGATATGTTCAGTAAGTGTATTCATACCTGTTATGATGGGTCTGCCTGGATATCCTGGTTTATGAATCTTGGGTAGCATGTAGAAGTCTCCAATTTCTGGATTATAGGCAATCGCATTGATATCTTCTGAATGTAGGTGACTTGCCATTGTTTTAATTCAGGGGTGTCAAACTGGCGGCCCTCCAGCTGTTGCGAAACCACAAGTCCCATCATGCCTCTGCCTGTGGGAGTCATGCTTGTAACTGTCAGCCTTGCAATGCCTCATGGGATTTGTAGTTCTGCAAAAGCTGGAGGGCCGCCAGTTTGACACCTGTGTTTTAATGAGACCTTTTAATTGCTTAGTAAAATCCTGGGTCGGATCATAGTCCAGTTTTTTTGTAGTAAGTAGTATTTGCCAGCTGCCTCTGGCCCTCTTGTATATATTTGTCTGTCTCCATCACAACGACTGCTCCTCCTTTATCTGCTGGTTTGATGGTTATGGCCTGATTATTGCGCAGATCGTGTACAGCTCTTTGCTCCAATGGTGAAAGGTTGTATAATATTTTCTTTTGCTGGGTAGATATCAGGGATGTGACTCACAGTCTGAAGCTGTCAATATAGGTGTCCTGATTTGTTTAAAGTGAAACTTAAGAAAATCACACATTTTGGGTTGTCCCTAGAAAAGTAAAAGACGGGAAATCTTCCAATGGGGGCACTAGTTCTGGTCCCAAGGGATTTCACTAATATACAGAGATTACCTCTCACATCCTGTTTAGCTATGGAACAGAAAGTGAAGAGAAATCTTCCAAATGGGACACAGATGGCGAAAAAAAATCTGACGGGTTATAACCCTCATTTGCAGTATCCAATTTTTTTTTTTAAATTGCCTATAGTTCTACTTTAACCCCTTAGAAACCTGCCAGCCCTTTAAGGGGTTGAGAGTGCTGGGAGGTGGGGCTGATTGGCTGTCATGGTGGTCACATAATCGGAAAATCGGAAAGCTCTGGATCGTGAGCTTTTTGTTAGCCATTGGTAACTGTGCCAGGAGCGCTTTCTCGGCTCAGCTCTATTGCCCACAAATATACGGCCGCTCGGCACCAAGGCCCAGCTGCTGAGAGACTGCATATTTGCATGCCCTCGGGACCAAGAGGTTAATATTGAATGCCTGCACTATACCCCTCAATATTGTGAAATACAGAATTCACATATACCTGAAATATAATTGGTATGTTTCTTTTAGTGTTACCATTTAATACACCTGTGCTTCTACCCAGAAACATGGAAAACACATATGGATACTGAACACTAGAGTATGAAAATGTAGTCTTATTCTTAATAAAATACATATCCCTCTTCCTATCCAGCAGGAAAAGAACGTCCTAGGTCACTTATGGCCTGCAACAGAAAATTTAAAAAAATGGACTACTGGTGCATTAAAAAGAAAGTTGCATTTGCTTCTTGTTTTATGGTTGGGTAACCTAACTTTACCAAAATGTAAAGTGAACAGGATGATGTCACAATGTTATTACCGAGGCCTGTGTATCTCCTTTGCCCGCTGATTTCTTCATTTCTAAGGGGGTTAAAAAAAATTATTAGAAACTGAAGACATGCTGTTTATAATACTGTGAATGAGATTGCTTTTTAACAGGACACAATTGTATGCTGACACTTAAATGTGTGAAATGGTTAGTAACCAATCGAAATAGCTGGCCCTTTAGGTGCCTGCTCGTACCTTTAGATATGTCCAAGCACTTTCTAACCTCAACGTATGTTATTATGAAAACCTACCCCCACCTGTCTCCCATAGCTAACAGTTGTTTTCTCAGTAAAATAGTAGTGTTAATTGTGAGTGGGCAGGTAAGAGCTTGACTTTTTCTGCTGAAGTCAACATTTAAATAGAGCTTTTGAACATCTTGGACACCAGAGGAATTGTAAATGCTTTGCTAGCTGGTTGCTGTTTCTGGTGTTTATCTTCCAGCCTTGTAAAGTGATGCCTTTACTACCACCCCTTGCCCAAACTTCCCTTGTAATTCTAACAGTGACCCTTCCTTTAGTAAACATTACCCCTTGTTTGCTCACCTCTCCATGGTGGGGTCCAATGCACTTGTGTTTCTGTGCCAGAACTACTGATTCACCCTGCCAGTATCCTTTCCATCCACATCACTGCCCAATGTTTTGCTTTGTTGTGAATATGAATAGCATACATCAATGAATGTGTAATGGAACTGATGTTGTAGGCATAGAGCAGTCAATTAATCTAATTTCTGGTGCTGAACCTCCCCATAAAAGCAGAAAACTGCATATAGGGAAGACTGACCATATGCTGTTCAATTTTCATTAGGGCTGCATCAAATATGAGCATAGTTGCGATAATCTGATAAAATAAGGTATGGGTAAATTAGCCACATATTTGGTCATAAAGGTCTGCCACATCTGGCCATACACAGTTGTAGCACCCTCCTAGATAGGTGCTTGGAATTAGATAGTTAGAAATCAGTGAGTGTTTTTATTTGATATTTGTTTGTTAGGTAAAAGCTTTGTTTGCTTACTGTACTCAGTAAAGCTCCAATCTGTTAGTCAGGTCTGCTCAGTGGGCTCAGCTGCTGTCAGTCTGGTCTAATAGCTCCCTTTGCATCTGAAGAACTTGAGAAGTTTCTGGATGATAGGTGTGGAGCTATGCAGATGACAGCATGAATATTGCTACAGCCCTGGCCTATGCCAGAGGCAGGCTCTGATGGTATGCTGGGAGATTATATTTATTAAATGAGCACAGGGTATTTTACCCAGAGAGGAATAGTCCAACCTGGAGGGCACGCTGTCCTCCCAGGCAAAGCTGCTGTTATGTATGTTGTTGTGAGGCCTCAGGTGGGCAACATGAGGGCCTAGATGCTGAGACCCTGGAACTAAAGGAAGCTGACTGAGGGGAGATGTTTGCAGATGATCTGGTCTGGTATCAATGGTGTAAGGTGTTGTTTGGAAGTTGGAAGGAGGCAACTAGCTGTCCTTTGCCCTTGTGTGAGTACAGACACTAGAGAGATCTTGGGGACCTTTGTGCTTTTGCTGCACCTCTGGCGCTAGAGAAATTCAACTGTGGGTCTATGTAAAGGGGATACTGGCTGGTGCCTTAAGAGCTTAGTCCATCTATTCTTCTACTTTAAGCGACTCTGCTCTTGTAGCTCTAAGAATGGAATTTACAGTTAACTACTACTACTACCTTAAAGCTGAAGTCTACTGTTTGCTACAAGCACAGACTTTAACATAGCTTGTCCTGAAGAATACCTAAGTCCTCAAGTGTACGTAGTTCTTGTTTTTGGAGTATTCCCTCAACCCTATCCAAGTTTTCAAAAATTAAAAACAACACCCCTAGACTGATCATTGAAGAGATGTGTGAATGAGTCTGTGTGCCTTGCTGCAGGGTGAACCCTTTGGGGAAGACCTGGACAGTAATCCTGCTGCTCCTTTGGAAGTAGGGCTACATAACCATCAGTATTCCTCCTATGTTGCTTACAACTGTGTTATACAAGATTAATCTACAAGAGATGGAAAATTATTTTTCTACTGCTTGGAAATTAATTTTTTCTCCTGGTTAGAAAATACCACCAACTTGTCTGTTTTAGGTTTCTTAATTTTTAATAACTTCCTGCATACTGTATATTAGTAATTACATCACACTACGATAACAGTACAACAATTGCCTACCTTTCTGAGCCAGATTAGCATTTATCTCAAGGACTAATAGAAATAGCCCCCAAAAGCCAGTGAACCCGCCCATCACTTTTACCATCCAACCAAGTTTGTGGTCTATTAATTGCAGTCCCAGGAAAAGGTTGGCCACTGAAAGAGAAATACAATAGATTTTTCTTATGACTCTTAATGTGGAAATGAATAACTATATAACTCATATTACAACACTTTAGCTACAGTACAGCGTAGAACAGAGGGTTTTTTTTCAGAGAATAGGGGCAGGTACTCAGTACCCTCCCAGGTCTTGGAGGAGCAGTGCAGCACGGTGGCTGTGTTCAAATTGAACTGGGAAGGTGCAAGGTTAAATAAAATCCAACTCTACTTGCTGTAGACACTGCACACATAGACCATGGTCCTTGTATCAACACAATATGATGCCACAAGTGAGACTAGTAGACACATACAAACCTCAGCACAAAAAATAAATGAATTTCAATCTTCCATTGCATATCCATTTCAACCTACCTTAAGGCCCCTTTCACACTGCTTGAAAGTCGCGCAGTTTTAATGCGATTTTGCAGGCAGGATTTTGACGCGATTTCAGTGAATCCCTGTGCAAACTTGGGGTCTATGGAACTCAACTCGCATGAAAGTCGGACCAAAGTAGTGCAGGGACTACTTTGAAGTTCCCACGACTTGAAGTCGTACATATATGAATGGTTATAGTTGGAAATCACGGGGAACGACTTGTCATGTGACTTTTGCAAGTCGCAGGGCAAGTCACACAAGTGTGAAAGGGGCCTAAAGAAGAGAAGTGCAGTTGTTAGAACTATAAAATGTACAAGATAGACTCAGGAATGCAGGTTTCAGGTGTGTGTAACACAGAGAGTGCAGGGTTTACAACTGTGTATTGTACAAGTGCTTGACACACAGAGTGCAGGGGTCAGGAGTATATATCACATAGAAGACAGGGTTCAGGTGTGCATAAAGCATAGGGTGAAGTGTTCAGAAATGAGTATTGCACTGATTACAGGTTTAAGAGTGTGCATAGCAGAAGGCACAGGGCTAAGTAGTGCAAATCACAGGGGGTACAGGTTTCTGGAGTGGATATCAAACACTGTGCAGGATTAAGCAGTGCATTTTGCAGAGAATACAAGGATTAGGTGTGCATAAAGCACAAGGCGCAGGGCTCAGCAGTACATTTTTCAGAGAGTACAGGGTTCAGGTGTAAATAGAGCATAGGGTACTGTGTTCAGGAATGTGTATTGCACTGATTACAGGTTTCAGGAGTGTATATAGCAGAAGGCAGAAAGAGATTATACACACAACCAAAATACAGGTAATATCCGCTCGTATGGGCAAACCATCCATCAAGTCTGTGTGCATGGCTTGGGCTTCCTAAGGTACAGATACGAGCAGAAGCCGGGCCCTACATACATTGATGCCCTCCGGTGCCAGAGGCCCTCCAGTGGAGCCAGGACTGTCAGGAAAATACTGTAAAACATTAAGACCCCAAACATTGTCCGGCATTGAGACTGTAGAAACATTAACTAGATATTTCAACCAAACTTTTTAAATTTCCTTGGGCATCTTCTGTTTACGTCTGTATCTTTGTACAGCCGTAGGTTAGTGTTCACTAATTGTTTTCAGTATGATAAGGAGGGTGGTGATGACTGACTTCTTCCAGGACAAGGTAATGACTTTCCTGTCATAGAACAGGAGCAATCCAACCACTGTTGGCTCTGCAGTAGTAGAGACCAAGTCTTCAACCAGGCCCAGCAAGCAAATCTGTAGAGGGGGAAAAGGAGGGAAAGGAGGTATGAGTTATCCCATTAACAATATTTTACTACCTCCTTCCAGTATTAAGTGACTGCATGACATTACCAGAAAATGTGTGTTAAATCCTCCAGTAACTAGTTGGGAGCGCTAACAGGCTGAAGAGATTGAGAGATTTATCATGTGAAGCCTATGAGGAGTATAACACGCACTATGTGCAATTTTATATTGAATAAGTCTATCTCTAATCAAGACTAGTTGCCGGAAGGGAAGGTCCCATATATTCGCCCTGAAGTCATTGTCCAGGTCTGGGATGTCCTTTAGCCACTTTTGACGGGGGGGGGGGACATGTTGGAGAGTGCTGCCAAAGCTGTAGACAATTGAGGTGGATTTCTCAAATCATGCTGTCCTGTGTAGGCCTTTCCAGTTCAAGTGCCTGCATCATCCTGTTTTTAACCCTGATGAAGGACCGAGTAGGTCTTCAAAGTTGGATTGGGCCGGGGCCAAGGAGATGTCTGGAAACTGCAAACCAATAGCATAGGACAACTGTAAGAATCAAAAGAAATATGAGACCGGGGGGTTAAAATATGAAGAGAGGTTGCAAAAGGATAGGAGAGATTGATTTTAGAAAGTATATGATAAGGTTTTATTTTATATTTGGCCAAATCTTGGGGATCTGGTACAGCGTAAAAGTGAGGTGGGGTGGGTTTAAGTTCTCTGAGGTAAGTTCATAGCCTAAACCCTTCTTCCAGACCTTAAGGGTGGTTTTCAGGGAGGGGTGGTTAACAGGTAAGGGGCATTAGGACCTCTGAACAAAAGAGACTGTTGGACTTCTAGTGATCATAGTACTGCAGCCTCCAGGACAATTGAGGTATTAGAGGTATTAGGGAACAGCCACCACTAAGCTGTCACCAGTTGGGAGGCAACAAAGTATTTGTGACAGACTAGGAGGGCCAATCCCCCTTGTGAGGTGGGTTGCATCAGAGTGGATAATTTGTACCTTGGGGATGAGGACTCCATAAAAAAGAGAATAGTTTGTGTAGCTGGTCGCTGGTTGTTGGGAGATCGTTAAGTTTTCAGCAAATTCCTTGGTCTAGAGCTCTCTCCTCTCTCCTGGCAAGCTGATGACTCTGATGTTATTTTCAATGTTTATAGCTTTGTATTGCAGCACTTTGACTTGCCTCTGAAATTCATGCAGCTTCATAGAGTCTGATTGGACTGTGTCTTCCTTGTGGGAGATCCGGTCCTCCACTTCCACCAAGTGGGAGCAGAATTTGTCGAGATCATTGCAAATTAGGCTGATATTGGTGGACAGGAAATCAATCTTGTCACTGTTCATGTCTCTTTACAGGTTGTGATAGCCGCCAGTATGTTTGAGCTCGAGGGGTCCTCAGCATTGGGAGTACTTACAGACATGACTGCTGCTGGAGACCTCATGTCTAAGATGGCCACTGTGGATACTGCTCAATGAGCACTTGTCGGTGTGCGTGCAGAGCGCAGTTTAGATGGAGGCATGGGAGAAGTCAAAAGTAGTTGCTTGTGCCATGGGAGACCCAGTATGCAGTTGAGGGTGGGTGAGACACAGAGAATATGCCTTCAGGATGAATTAGGAGTAATATAGAATCAGAGCTCCTATGGTGTGCGACTGATCTCTTCCAAATCCTGCCCACACCCCCAAACATATTTTCTAAATATGTTACAGTACACCTGTCATATCCTTCTGTAGGGATCTGCTACCCTCTACTGTCTATATTTGTAGATGCCTGTAAATATATTATGTATGCATTTCCTGTCCCTGGGTTGTTGGGTTAAAAATCCCAGAAGGAGGAAGTGCAGAGAGAGAAAGTCTGAGGCCACATGTTCTGTCCATAGAAAAACTGCTACTAAATGCAGACCAAAAGGGATTAATAGGCAAGTTCTCCTATGTTTAATAATTTAATTGCAGCTGTCCACAGCTTCTTGAGTGTGTATCTAAATCTTTGTGACAGACTTATCTCTGTCCTGTTATTGTTATCTTACGTGCACAGTGCCAAATAGCTAAGTCTGTGCTACTGTATGTGTGTGCTGGTCACCTTCTAGTATATTAGTAGGTAAACCTGTTTAGTTCAAAAGAGTTTATATGCAGCTCTTGTTATTTCAGTTAAACCTGTCCCTGCTGCTCTTGCTAGTCTTAGCTTAGGGCTCAATAACCAGCATCGAATAGAGCCGGGTTAGCACCTGACAGCCATTTCTGGTAGTTAGAGGTCCAGTTGCATGACAGATTAGAAACTACTAGGGATTGAGCAAAGAGTAGATAGGCTGAATCTGAGTTCCTGTGCCACACCACGATTGCTGAGTGTGAGAATCTGCATTCCAGGATGGTTGAACAATGGCTGGAGGGTCTCCCCATCACCACTGATCTTGTCTTCAGGTCTCGATCACCAACACAAATGCTGCATTGTGATCATCATCAGGGACCCCTGCAACTAGATTTTGTTACAACATTCACCTGGAGGTATCTTTCAGAATACAGTATATACCTGGGTATACAGTATGTGCACAATTCCACCAGGATTCTTGTTGGGCCTTTTGCAGATAATACCTGTTTTTACATTGGATCTATGTACTATTATTAATCTTTTCTATATTAAGATGAAATTATTTCCACACAGTTGTGCATCTATCTGTATGCTTATGGTTAATGGTATATGCTAATTGCAGAAGTTCCTCCCAATCACTTTGATTACATGTTTATTTCCCAGGAAGAGAATCCCCTGTGTTCAGAGAGGCCTGTCCTGGGTAGAGGCAGTGCCAACTTCATTATCGAACCCACTCTTCCACATAGCAAAGGTTGTAGTTATTACTTATTTACCTACAGGTTCATCACCGCATCCTGCTTGGGGACGGTCATTTGTCATATAACCCTCCAAACGAGGGCTACACTTCTTGTGTATTTGTCTCAATCCAAGCACCTAGTGTGATTTATTTCTCCTTGCTCTTCCCTCTGCTATCTGCACAGTAACTTTGGATAATTTATCCCAACACAAAACAATGCTGGGAGGTGGCATTGCCTCCCCCCCAGCACGCAGCAAGGGACTGACAGCCTCAGCTGTGTATGTTTTCCTATGAGGCCCGCGTAGAGGTGGGTGTGTTCACTTCCTCCATTCAGGTCTTAGATTACTCAGCTCTCTGTGCTATGCTATGAAGGTTGTGATATCGGGACTTGTGAACCCTCCAGCCCACTCGACACTCTGGGTTCATACATATTTTTGCAGACACCTTAAATGACACTCCAACACATTAGATAGATATCATTTTAGGTTTTACTGGAATAGAGATACATGTACAAAAGGGGTTTTGATCAATCGAGTCCTGGATAACAACTAAGACTCAGGTGAGGAATCTCCAAAAGAAACAGTTTAATTACAGTTCAATAACACATATACAGGATATGCATATGTGCAGTGGAATAACAGTTAGAGAATAAACAGCTGGTTGTAGGGCCCTTTAACTAATAGTAACAGCAATGTCCAGAGTGCAGGCCTGCAGTAGTCTTCACCGGTAGTTGGAGCTCTTTAACCACAACAGTACCTGGCACGAAAACCCCCTTCCTGTCCAGGCCATTTTTCAGCTTTCAGCGCTATCACACTTTGAATGACAATTACTCAGTCATGCAACACGGTACCCATATGAAATTTGCGTCCTTTTTTTCACACAAATAGAGCTTTCTTTTGGTGGTATTTAATCACTAGGAGGGGGTTTATTTTTTGTGCTATAAATAAAAAAAGATTGAAATTTTTTTGAAAAAATGCCTTTTTCTTTGTTTCGGTCATAAAATTTTGCAAATTAGTAATTTTTCTTTGTAAATTTTGGCCAAAATTTATACTGCTACCTATCTTTGGTAAAACTAACCCAAATAAGTGTATATTATTTGGTCCTTGTGAAAGTTATAGAGTCTACAAGCTATGGTGCCAATCATTGAAAATTGATGGTCCATGACAACACCAATTTCT
>BLSH010324314.1:626398-643014 GCA_018402905.1 Glandirana rugosa | reverse complement strand
ACAATACCTTTAATATTATGGAACATACGTAATATTAAACGGACGCGATTATCTGCATCAACACAGGTCGATGGAATGCATTATGCAAAAGAGCTGAAAAATGCGCTTATTAGCGCAGGCAAATTATAATGCATACAAGGTATTATAATTTCCATAACAGGTATGAATACTTTTTCAAGGCACTATAACTGCAACTTCTTCTTTTGTGCCATTTAGCACTAAACACATGTCCAGGAGTCCAAGGTAATTTTATAATAAAATTAATTCATAGCAGAATCGATCCAATACATTTTGGGTGCCAAGCACAATCCTCCCTTCATCAGGGCTCAAGAATTATGACTGTACTTAAATGGAATTAGGCGAGCAGATACCAAACAAAATTGCACTGTGATTTATCACTTGGAAAGTTTCAGGAGGGCAGGTTACTCCAGTGTTAGTGAATAAAACAAAACTTTGCAGTTTGGGGCAGTCATCAACCTGCTCTATATTAAGAGGTTTCGTATTTGGTGAGCTTTACAGGGCCAGAGAGAATTATTTAAAGGAGTGACATTAGGGACAATGGCTAACATGTATTTCAATGATTTCAGGGACATATCCTATTAACCATCATCAAAATGCTTATGAGGCAAGAAAACAATCCCAACAAACAATATTAACCTCTTCAGATCCGCTCTATAGCCGATTGACGGCTACAGTGCGAATCTACTTTGCCGGGGAGCCGTCAATTGACGTCCGCCTCTTCTTTGCGCGCTCCCCGTGAGCGTGCCCGCGGGTCGGGCGGACTCGATGTCCGCCGGAGACCCGCAATCTTCTAACAGAGAGCCAGAATGGGGAACCTCCGATGTAAACACGGCGGTTTTAAGTTCTGTGAGGGGGGACAGCCCAGCCCCCACACAGTTAGAACACAGTGAGGGAACACAGTTAACCCCTTGATCACCCCCTTAGTGTTAACCCTTTCCCTGCCAGTGACATTTATACAGTAATCAGTGGCTATTTTTAGATCTGATCACTGTATAAATGTCATTGGTTCCAAAAAAGTGTCAAAAATGTCCAACATGTCCGCGGCAATGTCGCAGTCCCGATAAAAATTGCAGATCGCCACCATTACTAGAAAAAAAAACAAAAAAAAAAACGCCATAAATCCATTCCCATAGTTTGTAGACGCTATAACTTTTGCGCAACCCAATCAATATACACCTATTGAGATTTTTTTTTTACCAAAAATATGTAGAAGAATACATATCGGCCTAAACTGATGAATACATTTGTTTTTTTATTTATTTTTCTTGTACGTGTATTATAGCAAAAAGTAAAAAATATTGTTCCTTTTTCAAAATTGTCACTCTATTTTTGTTTATAGCGCAAAAAATAAAAACCGCAGAGGTGTTCAAATACCACCAAAAGAAAGCTCTATTTGTGGGAAAAATGGACGCCAATTTTGTTTGGGTACAACGTCACACGACCGTGCAATTGTTATTCAAAGAGTGACAGCGCTGAAAACTGAAAATTGACCCGGGCAAGAGGGGGGTTAAGTGCCCAGTAAGCAAGTGGTTAACAATAAAAGCTAGTGACAGAGACTGGTTTGAGCAATCTGGATATACTCTGCATCATTTTAAATTTACAACATTTTTTATAGAGAGAAAGGCCAAGAATTTAAGAGGCATTCATTTTGAGAGAAATGGTATACACTCCAAACAGAAGTCAGCCACAAAAAAACTGACTACTGCACCTCTCACAAGGATCATTTAGTTGTGCATTTTTAGAATTTTTATCTTTTTTCCTGACCATAATAAAATAATTATTTACAGTGCCACTGTAATTTCCCATTATTTAGGTCGTATGGGGCAATATTTGTAGCCTGTTAGCCTTGTCCCATACTGTATGTATAAAATAGGTGTTGAAGCAGCGCTGGACCCAAATATAAATTAGATCTGGTTAAATTACTAGTCTTGGGAGGCAGCACTCTAACAAAACATGATAGCCCTATGGGTCCTCAGAACAATACAATTATAATGACCACGGATGATTTTTAAGGTCGTAGTTCATAATTACAGTGTAGGTGCCTGTCAGGAACAGGATCAGACTGAGACAAAAGTACAGTAAAAATCACACAAATTAATAAAAATGGTAAAATAGAACAAACAGAGCAAACAAAGTCAAAATATAGCCAAGGTTTGGTAGCCAGAGCAGATGGTTGAAGCAAGCCAGCAAACAGGGATCCAGAGATCAGCGAGGTCAAACAAACAGCATGCAGGGTCAGGAGCCAGAAGGGAAGTCAGCCGAGACTTTAATCCAGGAACCAGAAGGAACGTCAAACAGGCAAAAGTCTATCACAGGAAAACACAGCAGAGATTCATCCAGAGATGTTGACCAGGTGAAGGCGTCTGAGATCTGATCCAGGCAGTTTATATAGCTAGGAGAGCTGACTAACGAGCAAGATATGGACATCAGGTGAGACAGAGTGAAAGCTGAGACTGGCAATTAACCTTTAGCTGAGCAGCTTGCTCTGAGAAGGGAGAGCTAAAACCAGCCATGACAGTTCCCCTTTCTCAACGACCCCCCAGGGGCCACCAGGTTTAAGGGGAAAATATCTATGGAAAGCACGGAGGAGAACAGGAGGATGAGACCCAAGAACGCTCCTCTGGACCGTACCCTTTACAATGAACCAAGTACTGTATGCGCCCACGGAACCTACAGGAGTCAATGAGAGATTGTATTTCATACTCCTCTTGGTTCTCAACCTGAACATGATGAGTTTGTGGTTCCGAGGTGGTGAAGTGGTTGCATACCAAAGGTTTTAACAAGGAGACATGGAATACATTGGAAATTCGCAAATTAGAAGGCAGGTCTAAAGCGTAAGGCACTCGGTCAACTACCATAAAGCTAAATGTGTTACCCTGAGAGTTAGGTAACTCCACAATAAAATCCATAGACAGGTGGGTCCAAGGCCGCCCTCCACTGGATATGGGTTGTAGAAGACCCACTGGAAGATGTCATGGTGTTTTGTTCTGAGCAGGCACAAAACAGGCTGCTACGAAGGCGGCTACATCAGCGCGAAGACTAGGCCACCAGAACTGTTGGGAAATAGCCCAAATTAGTTCATTCTTCCCTGGGTGACCAGCAACCTTGGGTGAATGGTAAGTCTGGACCACAGCCGTATGGAGACTCTCAGGGACAAAGCAGCGGTCACAAGGTTTCTCAGGAGGAGCATGGATCTGAGCAGCAAGGATCTTGTCACCCAAAGGTGAAGTGAGACTGGTACGAACCATAGCCAGAATATGATCAGCGGGTATCACAGGAACAGGAACCGACTCCATCTTGGAAGCAGAGGAAAACTGCTGCGACAATGCATCGGCTCTTACATTCTTAGTACTGGTTGAGAATGAGACTATGTAATTGAAGCTTGACAAGAACAGAGCCCATCATGTTCTCCTGGGTGAGAGGCGTTTAGCCTCAGACAAGAATGTGAGATTCTTGTGGTGAGTCAAAATGAGAACTGGAACAGTGGTACCCTCAAGGAGATGCTTCCATTCTTTAAGGGCTAAAATGATCGCCAACAGTTCTCTGTCCCCAATCTTGTAATTGCATTCTGCAGGAGACAACTTCTTGAAAAAGTAGCCACAAGGATGCATAGCACTCTCGGGGGTGGGACGTTGAGACAGAAGGGCACCCACTCCAGGCTCCGATGCATCAACCTCAAGGGTGAAGGGTAATGTAGGATCAGGATGTGCCAAGACAGGAGCAGAAACAAAACTCTTGAGAGTTTTAGGCCTTAATGGATCCGGAGACCAATTCTGTGTGTTACCGCCCTTTCTGGTCATATCAGTCAAATGTTTGACCAGAGACGAGAAGTTACGAATAAACTTCCGATAATAATTGGCAAAGCCAAGAAAACATTGTAGTGGACGTAAACCCATGGGTTTGGGGCCACTGTAGAACTGCCGATAACTTCTCTGGGTCCATCGAAAAACCAGCAGTGGAAATGACATAACCCAGGAATTTAACCTGTTCACGATGGAACTCGCACTTCTCCAATTTACTATACAGGTTATTGTCTCTCAGCCTCTGAAGCACACGGCAGACATCTATGTGGTGGCTCTCTAGGGACTTGGAATATATGAGGATATAATCAAGATAAACCACCACACATGGCTGCAGCAAATCTCGAAGGACATAGTTTATGAACTCCTGAAAAACTGCTTTGCAAAGACCAAACGCCATTACAAGGTATTCGTCCTGGTATTAAACACAGTTTTCCACTCACCGCCCTCCTTGATCCTCATGAGATTTTATGCCCCTCTCAGATCAAGCTTCATGAAAACTGTTGCTCCCTTGAGGCAGTCAAATAACTCAGTAATCAAAGGAATCAGATAAGCATTCTTAATCGTGAAGCGATTGAGACCCCCATAATCGATACAAGGTCTCAGTTCGCCACTCTTCTTTTTCACAAAGAAGAAGCCAGCATCAGCAGGCGATGAGGATTTGCAGATGAACCCTCGAACATACTCCTCCATGGCTTTATCCTCCGAGACAGACAAAGGGTAAACCCGGCCATGAGGGGGTATGACACCAGGTTTGTAGGTCAATTGCGCAATCATACGACCGGTGTGGAGTCAAACTACCGGATTGACCTTTATCAAAGACATCGCTAAATTCACGGTATTGCTCCGGCAGGGAGGAGAGTGAAGAGGTACACAAGACCTTAGCCACTTTCTGAAAACATGTCTTCTGTCTATGTCTATCCCTACCTGTCTATCTCTACCTGGTTGAGAAACCCTCTGCATTGAACTGGATCACCCCCAAATTGCTGGGGAAGAGGTAATATTTGAGGTGGGTGCCTGCACAGAGACTTGAGCATCAGCAGGAACGTCCTGCAACACAGGTTGTGCCAGAACAGCCACTGTAGGAGGAACCAGGTGAGCAGTATGAGTCAGGAGCTTGTGTAACGCTATGGCAAACTGAACCATGCATTGATCCTGCTCATCCATTCTGGAAAAAATATTACCAGCGAGTGGATTGACTGTATCTTCTGAATTCATGGCCTTCGCCTACTGTCAGGAACTATAAATCAGACTGAGACAGAAGTGCAGTAAAAATCCCACTATTTAATAAAAATGGTAAAGGTGAGACAGAGTGAAAGCTGAGACTGGCAATTAACCCTCAGCTGAGCAGCTTGCACTGAGAAGGGATAGCTGAACCCAGCCCTGACAGTGCCAGATTGACAGGCTGTCAATCTGGCACTCGCACTGCTATGATAATCTATGATCTTTGTTAATGTCCAGTGTTTCCTCCTATCACTGCCAGCACAAGCCCTAATAAAGGGGGATTTGAAATGCATTGGTTGTATCTACTGACTTTTTATTAAGATTCATTTTTTTATGGATCATTTATAGACTTGTGGCACTCTCATCCTTCATACTTGTAGGATTATTCTCTATGCAGGAAAAGTCCCTCAACAATAGAGTGGGAGGATCCTAGAACATGCTCATGCTTTATTCCCAAATAGTATAACATAAATCTTTCACAAAAATAGTAATTATTGACTACCTGATAGCCCCCAACCCCCAATACAAAACGTTTTGGGGAAAAAATACTCCTGGCTTCCAACCCATTTGCCTAGTTGACAGAGATGTTACTTAGCCTTACTGCAGTCTGCTGGGGGAAGGAGAATGTGTCACAATCACCATATTTACAGTAGTTGATTAGGTGAGCGCAGCTGCTGGCAAATAGCCACCACATCTCACTTGCACAGTATCTGTGAATAATTGGATTTACCTTGCAAGTGAATCTACTAGTGCTAGTACTCTCCATGGTGCTGAAACTGTTTGCACACAGTTTCAGTACTAGAATGGTTAATTTGCTACTTTTTAAAAAATATGTTGGGGATGTGCCCTGTCCTCTATACAGCGGAGCAGACACAGCTGAGCTGAGATCTGAGCCAACCAGGCTTTTCACCTGTTTACAACTGTTTATTCAGGGTACTTTCCTCTATGCCCAAACATGGAAAACATAAAGCTTCCCTCTCTCACAAAGATCTGTGGGAATGTAACTGTCACATCATCAAATGGCTGGTGTCATTACTGATCACATGTGCAGCATCATGGCAGTTGAAGGTCAAACAGGGGCCAAGATGGCAGCTTCCTTGGCTGAAATTGATAGGGGGGTTTAGTTCCGCTTTCTCTCCACTTCTCCTTCTCCCTAACTGAGCCTCTAAGCAATAAAGGGTCCCTGCAGCACTTGCATCTAAAAGTCCGACAGCTCCCACACACCAGAATGAGAGGTCTCCTTCACCTACACCTAAAAATACCTGGTCAACCTCCTGGTGCAACAGTCAGTGGATACACAACAGTTAACAGTAGTCCCAGTGCTGGTAGTCCCGGAGCTACTGTCTTTGCTTCAGTCCTTTCCCACTAAAGACGACCTGGGTACCTGGTTAACGGAGATTAACTAAGCCCTGAAAACGGAGGTGGACTTTCTCAAGCAGCAGGTTTCTGGCATGGCAATCTCAGTGAAAAACTTGTCTAGTATCTTGGTATAGTTCTTCTCCCAACTAGATGTTGAGGAGAGCATTCAGGTGCAGTACCTGTAGGCTCTCACCTCTGTATCGCTAAGAGTAAAGGATAGAGAAAACCGCTGAAGGAGAAACATTTGATTTAGTGGTCTCCCTAAAGTTACTCATTGAGTTGGACAGAGTGCACAGGGTGGCTGATCCCAGAAGTAATTCCCCCTCCTACCCTTGTGATGTGCTGTGCAGAGTGCACTTTTTTTCTATCAAGAAAAACATGCCGTAGAGTGCCTGGTGCCTGGGGTTTGATGGAGCTCAGGTTATCTGTTTGCTTGACCTCTGCAGGGCCACACTCACCATAAGGGGTTGAATCCCTCCTAAACCTCATCTGAGCCCATGGAACATTTTGCAGATGGGGACATCCCTTCCACATCTTAATAGGAAAGGAATGCACCCTCTTTCAATTACAATCCATGGACCAGTTGCCTGCACTTTTCAATTTCCTGGGTGCCAAAATATCAACGTACCCAACTGGCTGGATTTCCCTGAGGAGAACAATTCCCATCTGGTCACCGCAGGACTGCCACAGCGCAGACGATGCTCCAGGGTCCTCTAGCTTCAGGAGCCTGCATGCTCTCCACTGTCCAGGGAATGCAAACTCTGAGTCCAAGTTTGCAAAAGCCGCAACTACCTACTTACCCATTGACTGTGAGTAATGCTCGCCATATACATATAGCATTTTATTCCAAAATTTTAGTATTAAGAATGTTTGTTCGATTTTCTAACCAATAGTGGAGTCAATCTATGTTTGTTTTTGTCCACAATGATAGGAAAATTTGAAGGAGCAGAATGGAAAATTTTACTCAAATGAACACATTTTTGGACAGTGCATGTGGTTTTCATTCAGAAAGCGCATTCATTTGAAAATTGAATATCAAAAAGTAAGTGAAATTTTCTAAGGCATTGGGCCATTCATTGAATGTACAAAGAATTTTCATACAAATATTCTTGTCTGAAAATCTACCAGTGTATGGCCAGCATAACTGTTTGTTTCCCTTCCTCTCTCTGAGCTGACTGCACTATACTAGCAGCAGGAATTCACTGCCAGCTCCTGCCTCCGCTCATCTCCTTCTCCTCTGGGCTCCTGACTCAATCCAACAACTGCTGTTAGGAAAAGACTGTGCTAAGGGTTAATGCATTTGGTTGTGCTTTCCTCTATTTCCTGGAGCAGCAGCTCTATTTAAACTTCCTGCTTCCTGTAGCAAATGCTGTCCGTTCTATAGCGTGTGAGTGTTCCTGAGAAGTCTGTATCCTGATTTTCTGTTCCTGTGACCCGGCTTGTTTCTGACGTTGATTGATCTCCACCTGCACCGACCCCCAGCTTGCCCAGCGACCACTCTTCTGCCTGATCCTCTTGTACTTCTGCTGCCAGCCTGTTGACGACCCTGCCTGCACCTGACGACCCCTTTGCCTGCACCCTTTGTACCACATTGCCTGCCTGTTACCGACCCGGCCTGTACGACCATCCGCTACCTGCACGAGCTGCACCGGACCATCCTTATCACCACCAGGGATCCTGTCCAGCCCTCGTGCCCCCCTGAGCTCCTGGGCTCCCTGTCTGCTCTACCGGGGACCCTCGAACCAGGGCCGCAAGAGTGGTTGCTTCCTGCACAAGACAGACTCCACCGCCAGGTACGTGACAACTGCCCTACTGTGTTTCCTGTCTTTGGCGCCTTGTTTGCATTGATCTGCTGACTGTCGGTCCCCTCTACATCTCAGTTATGCATGCCCCTGGCTAGGACTGAACTGCTGGCTGTGGAACATCACCCCCCCCCCCCCATCTCCCACCTGAGACTGATCTCTATGCTTTGTCTTCCTGCTGCTGTGTTCTCCATATGTTTACTTATGCTGCCATGTGCTTTTTCTTTTGAGCTTTGTACTCTATGCCCTGCAGTCATAAGTGGGGTTTGCATGTCGACAGTTACCCACACCAGGTCTTCTACCTTCACTCTTTCTGCTTTTAAGATCTGGGGGTATGGCTGGATTTTGCTGCTGAGGAGATACTTGCCTTAGAGGTTGCACTGTTCTCCCTGATGATGAGCATTTATGTTCACCATTTTAGTTGTGCACAGGTACCTGCTTCTGCGGATGCCTCATTGTTCCAGTTTACATACTGTTTAGTCTTCTGTACAATGCAATTTAGAGTGTTTTCATTGTTGCTATGTTTTCTCACATATTTTCAGTAATTTTCTCCCTGAGATACTTCTCACCATGGCAGCCCTGCCGTACCCGCAGGAACAGGCAGCTTTGGCTCCTCAACCTCTTCCGCCTCAGATCATTTTACTTGGCTGGTAACTTCTTGCACAATATGATGCTTCCCTCAGGGAGGCAAATTGCTGGTCTAGTTTAGTTGAGCACTCTTTAAGAGTTCTACACCTCTCTAGCTACCTGATGCCTCTCTTGGCTATTCAGCAGATGCGTTGAGTCTTTAACACTCCATCTCACATGCCTATGATGCACATGTCCCCTGTGCAGAATACACATCCTGAACTTGGTTGCTGGAGTTAGTCCTCTCTGTCTTGCTAAGTCTGCTGCTGGCTGCCCTGCCATGTCTGTGGTTTCTAATTTTTATCAGTTGCTGCATCATAGTAGCAAATCTCTGGCTTTAAGATGTATTCATAAAATGGGTGTACTACATTTGTTTCTATTCCCCAGTCTTTGAAATGTCAACTGGTGAATTTGATTGGATTGGCTGACAGCCTCTGCTCTCACCTGTAATTAGCCACCCATCCCAATTAGTATTGTCAGGGATTAGCAAAGGTTGCATTTTAAAACAAACAAAACATAAAATAAATCCTTGCCATCCAGGCTCTAACTAAACAATTCAGGATACTTCTCTAAGCGGTGTCGGGCTTCTCCCACACACCCACAAAACAAAGTTAGTGTAAACCTTTCTTTTAGTCCCAAAGCACAAAGCTCTGCATGTCAGCTCTCTCAGGCTAATTGCTCTCCGAGTTCCAGGGCAGAGCAAACTTTGCTCTCTTCCTGGATTATTTAAAACAACACCTAAGGGTGGACACTAGTGGACCACAAAATCCAGTCCAGAACTGGCCCTGCCAAGGTGGCTAGGATAACCCGGGCCAGACTGCGCTTTAGTCCAATCCAAGTGAACGTATGTGAGGTGACACATAGTGTCCATCTACCACCTTGCCTCGCATACCGTCACATATCCCCGCTTTGCTCATGCCCCTGCGGTAGAGCAATGGTCCCAACCATACAATCGACCCGGGAAAGGGCATCTGCATTGTTTTGGAGCTTTCCTGCCCTATGCTCCACTGTGAACTTGAATGGCTGTAAACCAAGGAACCACCTTGTCACCCGACTATTTTTTTCCCTGTTGTCACACATCCACTTCAGGTGGGCATGGTCAGTGACTAGCCTGAGCAGCCTCCCCAACAGATAATACTTCAAATACTTTTTTTTTTTAGATAATACTTCAGGGTGTCTAAGACCCATTTGATAGCTAAGCACTCTTTTTTGAGGCATAATTTCTCTCTTGCTTGTTCAGTTTTCTGCTCAGATAGACAATCGGGTGCTCCTCACCATCTTTGAACTGGGAAAGTACAGCACCTAGTCTCACCTCAGAGGCGTCAGTCTGCACTACAAACTCCCTTGAGAAATCCGGGGTCACGAGCACCGGTTGTGCACAAAGGGCTTGCTTCAACCTCTGGAATGCCTTTTCGGCCTCAGGATTCCTCTTCACCATGACCGACCCTCTACCTTTCGTCAAATCTGTTAGAGGGACGGCGAAGGTGGCAAAGTGGGGTATGAACCACCTGTAGTACCCGGTCATCCCCAGGAAGGCACGCACTTGCTTTTCTAGTTAGCGGTTGGGGCCATTTTTGGATTGCCTCAATTTTATTGGTCTGCGGCTTAACTAGTCCGCGATCAACAATGTGGCCAAGGCATTTGGCCTCCTCTAATCCTATGGCACATTTCTTTGGGTTGGCCATGTGTCCCGTTCTCCGAAGGGAATCCACTACTGCTTGTACCCGGGGCAAATGAGATTCCCAATCAGGGCTGTGGATGATAACATCATCCAAATAGGATGCTGCATAGGGGCTGTGTGGTCTCAGTGTTTTGTCCATCATTCTCTGGAATGATGCAGGTGCACCATGTAAACCAAACAGCATCCGCTTGAACTGAAACGACCCTTCAGGGGTAGAAAAGGCAGTCTTCTCCTTTGCTGACTATGTTAGGGGGATCTGCCAATAGCCTTTAGTTAGGTATCAGGTTGTTATGTGCCGGGCACCTCCCAGCTGGTCTATAAGTTCGTCAACCCGAGGCATGGGGTATGCATCAAACTTGGACACGCTATTCTACTTCCTAAAGTCATTACAGAACCTGATAGTGCCATCGGGCTTCGGGACCAGTACTATAGCCTCAGGGGTGCTATAGGGCTACACATTGATGTGAACACCTGGTGCCTGGTGCCATATGTCATGCAGGATCACTGAGGTCAGTCAGGGTAAAGGGGAGAAAGTCTCTATTTTTACTCACAAACTCTTTAACGTCATTTTGTTGTGCTACGTACAACGACTCGGGGGGACATCGGGTGTCACTGGTACCCTGTCCTTTTGAGGAGGGGACACGGTCAATTAAGCCTCTCTGTCCTTCCACGGTTTTAAGAGATTAACATGATAAATTTGCTCCGGTTTCCTTTTGCCTGGCTGGTAAACTTTGTAGTTTACCTCCACTACTCTTTCCATAACCTCAAAGGGACCCTGCCACTTGGTCAGGAATTTACTTTCAACAGTGGGAACTAGTACCAGGACTCTGTCCCCGGGGTTGAAAGTTCGGGTCTTCGCACCCCGATAAACCCTCCTCTGGGTTTTCTGGGCTCACTCCATATGTTCAAGGGGCAGGACAACTGCGCTTTCATCCTGCATCAAGGAGATATGCTCTATGACGCTTCTATACGGGGTGGCCTCTCCTTCCCACATTTCTTTTGCGACATCTAACAGTCCCCTGGGATGTCTGCCATACAAGAGTTCAAATGGGGAAAAACCAATAGATGCCTGCAGAACCACTCATATGGCAAACATGAGATATGGCAGCAAAAAATCCCAATTCCTCCGATCTTTGTCAACCACCTTTTTCAGCATACTTTTGAGGGTTTTATTAAATCTCTCCACAAGTCCATCCATTTGGGGGTGGTAGACAGAGTTACGGAAATGGGAGATTTTGTACAACTTGCGGGGTGCCCTGATCCGTTAAGACCTCTTTTGTGATCCCCACACGACTAAATACCTGGACCAATTCCTTGGCGATAGTCTTAGCGGAGGTATTTTTGCAAGGGGATGGCTTCAGGATAGCATATTGCAGGATTAACAGAATGTGTGGTGGCCCCGAGCAGACTTTACTACTGGCCCCACCAGATCCATGCCAATTATCTCAAACGGCACTTTAATTATGGGTAGAGGGACAAGTGGACTATGAAAATAGGGTGATGGAGCAGTAATTTGACACTCTGGGCATGATTCACAATATTCTATCACATCCGCATGCAACCCGGGCTAGAAGAATCTCTGGGTTATTCTCACCTTGGTCTTCTTTATACCCAGATGTCCTCCCATTATATGACCATGGGCTAAGTCTAGCACCATCCTGAGATAGGGTTTGGGAACCACTAGCTGCTCTATGTCCTCCTCACCATGTTTTACCACCTGATGCAACAAACACCCCAATTACGTTCCACGGGTTGCCCATCCACCATTTTAATGTTTCCTCTGGCTCTAATGAGGGTGACATCTTGCAGCTGTTTTGCACAAAAATCTCTCCTTACCTCTAAGTCAGGGTCCACAGGCTGCCCACTCTCATTGTTAGAGTCAGAGATGTTTTCTGGTTCATTAACCTCCAGCTGGGAACTGGCTTCCAGCTCCTCTGGCTCCCCAGCCATTACCGGAAAAGGAAGAGGGTCTGATCCTCCTTCGGTTATACCACCAGTCTACCTTTCACTTTGGCAATCAAAAGGATCTGGTGTGAGTTCCCGTGCCTCCCCAGCAGGGGGAGCTCTATCCACCAGACTCCCTTTGCTTTCCCATAGACTCCTGAAATGGGGAAAGTCTCTCCCCACTAGGGCTTCATGAAGCAGCGAAGACACTACCCCCACTCAATGTGTCACCCTGCCCCAGGTGGTGTCAATCTCAACTACTGCAGTCTGGTAGCCCCGTGTGTCACTACCAGAATCAAGCAGTGCAATGACTGGCTTTCCATCCACAGAAATTATACATATTTGTCTCTCCATGCATCCTAAACACGAAGCCGTACATGCGGCCTGTGCAAAAAGAAAAAGGCGTCTATTCATATAAGCATAATTGCATTGCTTGGGTTCATCATTTAGGGGACAGTTGGCAGCAATATGACCTAATGCATGTCATCAGTAGCACTGTATGTGGTTTATACCCAGTCCTCTCAAGGGTCTCAAAGACCTTCCTCGCTTCTTTGGCCAGTCTCCAGGTCTAAAGTCCATAGTCTCATTAGCCGTAACAGCAGTCTTATCAATCTTCCCCACGCCCTTGAACCCTGGAACAGTCTTACCAGATCCGCTGGGTGACCTTTCACCCTAGATACATTGGAGTGGGGTGCAGATGGGTATAACAAGTCCCCAGCAGCTTATCTCTACATGAGGTCCTTCAGTTGGGTGGCAGTTTTGGGGTCCTCATGACTGACCCACTTCCTCAGAGCAGCAGGGACCACATGCATATACCGGTCTATGACCACACGCTTCACAATCTGAGGGCCTGGCAAGGTCTCTGGCTGCAACCACTTCCTTGTGAGATATATCAGGTCAAACATTTGTGAGCAGGGTGGCTTGTCCATGTGGTAGGACCACTGATGCACCCATTGAGCCCGGACAGCCATGGTGACACCCAGGTGTGCGAGTATCTCCGTCTTTAGAGTCTCTGTCCTGGGCCTTATGTGATTCCAAATCAAAGTAGGCCTCAGGAAAGGTGCTAACAGTCCTGCCTACTGCTCTTTTGGCCATCCTTTGCATACATCTACTCTTTCAAAGGTCATGAGATACGCCTCCACGTCATCTGCAGATGTCATCTTTTGTAGGTGGTAGCTGGCACATACCAACTTTTGTTCCACTGGCACCGGGGGTGCAGACCCCTTTTTTAATTCCACCAGAGCCTCCACCAGCTGGCAGTTTATCTCCTACTGGGCCTCATGCAGTTGGTGACTCTCCTCCCGCTGAGCTTCATGCTGTCGGCGACTCTCCTCCCGCTGAGCCTCGAGCTGTTGGTGACTTTACTCTTGCTGAGCCTCGTGTTGTCGGCGACTCTCTTCCCACTGAGCTGCAGTGGCCTATGTGATCTTGAGATTGGTTTACCGCTGAGCTGCAGTGACTTGTAGCAGGGCCTTTAACATCTCCCCCATTTTTAGGAAACTGCCCGCCGAGTCCTCCACGTGTGAGGGATTAGCTCTAGCGGTGGTCACCTTTCCTGGGAAAAAGGCAGTTGAGACATCAGTTTCTTAAAATCTGGCTTTCAGCCAGGTTTATTGGAGCAAAGGTTGCATTTTAAAACAAATAAAACATAAAATAAATCCTTGCCATCCAGGCTCTAACTAAACAATTCAGGATACCTCTCTAGGCGGTGTCAGGCTTCTCACAAACACCCACAAAACAAGTTAGTGCAAACATTTCTTTTAGTGTCAAAGCACAAAGTTCGGTATGTCATTTCTCTCAGGCTGATCGCTCTCCGAGTCCCAGGGCAGAGCATACTTTGCTCTCTTCCTGGATTATTTAAATAACACCTGAGAGTGGACACCAGTGGACCACAAAATCTGGTCCGGAACCAGCCCTGAAAAGGTGGCTGTGGAAACTTGGGCCGACCTCCGCTTTAGTCCTATCCAACGTATGAGCGTATGCGAGGTGACACATAGGGGTTGATTTACTAAATCTGGAGAGTGCAGAAACTGGTGCATGCTAGCCAATCAGCTTCTAACCTCAGCTTGTCCAATCAAGCTTTGACAAAAAAAACCTTGAAGCTGCACCACATTTTGCACTTTCAAGCTTTAGTAAATCAACCCCATAACGTCTATCACCTCGCCTCACATACCGTCACAGTATATAGTCCTATTCCTCTGGTGGAATAATGATGTCCTGGTGCTTTACACCTCTAGTGACATGGGCATGGTAAAAATACTACCCCTAAATGTTAGAGGATTGAACGTCCCTAAAAAGCGGTTGCAAGTCATTCAGGAATGCTAGAGGATGCATGCTGTTTCCCCCAGGAAACACACTTTACCTCCACTTAGCTTCAGGCAGACCTAGACTCCTTGTTTGCACTAAATGACTCCCCTGGCATAAAGCCACTCTCTGTCTGGGAGTCCCATATGTGCTTCATTAGGGGATCCCTTATCAGGAAGCACTCCCTGAAGAGGTTGAATAGATAAAGGCGTCAGAGCGGAGTTACCTGACATCATCCCACACACGGACGTAGATCGCACCAGGCTGTAGAGCCAGTACTGGAGAGAAACAAGCCATATACCTGAGTGCTGAGGGTGTGAGTGTTATTGGTTTTAAGTTGTTTTAAAAAATAAACGGTTTTACATTATTGTTTTGTCTTCTGTGGCCCGCATGAGTGAAATATAAAGGAGGAGGGCATTATACTTCTTTGACATACCTTCCATAATGACTCTGTCATCTCATTTGTGGAGCCATGCACTAAATACAATTTCCCGGTCTCCGTGCAATTTTATTACTTGCAGTTCTGCCACATGATTAAAGCTCAGCGCTTATCACCATGCCTGTATTTAACTATGTACAATCCATCACTGTAACAAAAGGCTTTATTTCCAGTTGCTATGAGATGCTCCTTCTTACATACTTAGATGATTTTCCATGTAAAGGCAGGAAAAGTTGGCAGCGGGATGTCAGTGCCCTAAAGGATTAACAGTGGGAGAGCAAACTGGAATTGGTACTTCTTAGCTCTTTGAACACCTCACAGAGATGTTCACAGCTCTACATTGTGCTCTGAGCCCACTACACATCCCAGAGGCTGTATCAAATGAGCGTGGTACAGGCTCCCAAATGTGGGAAGTGCAGTAGGGATCAGGGAGATCTTATACACCTATTGTGGAGCTGCCCTAAATTACATACATATTGGATAGAGCTTATGGCTACCATTAATATGTGTTTCAGTATGCAGCGCTACTAGCAGATGTGATAGTCCACAAAGAAATAAAAAAGTCAGGATTTCCACACATGTGAACTGAATATGTATTGAGTACACTTTTACAATAACTCAAAAATCCACTGGGGGGCATCAACACCAATTAGAAAGAATGTCTAGCAAGTCTCCTTACCAAATTTCAGGTTAAGAAACGCATATAAAGTGAAGTGGACTTTCACAAGGTGTTCCTGTGGTTTCTCCCAGCGTGATAGCCTTTCTCTCACAGCTGATGATGGACATACAGGGGGGAAAAGGAAGAGCCTCATAGCGTAACGCCACAATATTCGTTTTCACACCAGCCCACCACCAGCGAAAAATGAGCCATACACCAGTGAAAGGAGAGCACACAACACCCTAATGCCAGATGATCTAATTACCAGAAGCCAGCCGGCTCACATCAAGGGCAGAGATGTCACTATCCAAGCTGGGGACTTAAGCTCACAGGAGGATCGATCCTTTACTCCAAGGGCTCACACATGTGGACACCAGAATGAGATAAATAACACTCCATAGTGAAGCCCGTCAAGCATAATAAATGGTTTATTAAAAATCTACTTACATAAAGCAGGGTTAAAAACAGCAGATCTCTCAAATAGGAGAGTAAAGTTCCTGTAGAGTACATCCAGATCCCGTGGTACCGCTTGACGCGTTTCAGCCAAACGCCTCTGAAGACAGCCGATTGGCTGTGAGCCCTTGGAGTAAAGGATCGATCCTCCTGTGATCTTAAGTCCCCAGCCTTTGATGTGAGCCGGCTGGCTTCTGGTAATTAGATCATCTGGCATTAGGGTGTTGTGTGCTCTCCTTTCACTGGTGTATGGCTCATTTTTCGCTGGTGGTGGGCTGGTGTGAACTTTCCTCTCGTGTGTTGT
>BLSH010324314.1:608515-626388 GCA_018402905.1 Glandirana rugosa | reverse complement strand
TCACACCAGCCCACCACCAGCGAAAAATGAGCCATACACCAGTGAAAGGAGAGCACACAACACCCTAATGCCAGATGATCTAATTACCAGAAGCCAGCCGGCTCACATCAAGGGCAGAGATGTCACTATCCAAGCTGGGGACTTAAGCTCACAGGAGGATCGATCCTTTACTCCAAGGGCTCACACATGTGGACACCAGAATGAGATAAATAACACTCCATAGTGAAGCCCGTCAAGCATAATAAATGGTTTATTAAAAATCTACTTACATAAAGCAGGGTTAAAAACAGCAGATCTCTCAAATAGGAGAGTAAAGTTCCTGTAGAGTACATCCAGATCCCGTGGTACCGCTTGACGCGTTTCAGCCAAACGCCTCTGAAGACAGCCGATTGGCTGTGAGCCCTTGGAGTAAAGGATCGATCCTCCTGTGATCTTAAGTCCCCAGCCTTTGATGTGAGCCGGCTGGCTTCTGGTAATTAGATCATCTGGCATTAGGGTGTTGTGTGCTCTCCTTTCACTGGTGTATGGCTCATTTTTCGCTGGTGGTGGGCTGGTGTGAAAACTAACATTGTGTAGTTACACTATGAGACTCTTCCTTTTCCCCCTGTATGTCCCTCATCAGCTGTGAGGGAAAGGCTATCACGCTGGGAGAAACCACAGGAACATCTTGTGAAAGTCCACTTCACTTTATATGCGTTTCTTAACCTGAAATTTGGTAAGGAGACTTGCTAGACATTCTTTCTAATTGGTGTCGATGCCCCCCGGTGGATTTTTGAGTTATTGCACCTATCAAAAGTGTACTCAATAGACTTTCAGTTCACATGTGTGGAATTCCTGACTTTTTTATTTATTTGCGGACTATCACATCTGCTAGTAGCGCTGCATACTGAAACATTTATTAAGACTATTGTAGATGAAAACAATACATGCTAGCTGCTGATTAATGTCATTTGTTTATCTAGGACTTAGCGCGGATTATCTAGTATTTGTTTCTACTATTAATATGGTCTTTCAAACTAATATTCCACTAGACCCTAAATTCTGCATTTTTGGGTATCCTGGATGCTTACGATCTGACAGAATTTACTAATGCAGCGGTCAGTAGAGCCATGTTTCAGGCTAGGAGACTTATCCTAAAATCCTGGAAAGGGGAGCAGATACTGACCCATAGGAAGTGGATCAACCATATGGGAGATACCCTTCCCTTAGAACGCATTGTTTTCCAAAATAGAGGGTGCTCAGGGAAGTTTGAAAGGATTTCGGGAAGTTGATTGGCTGTGCCAGGTCTTTTACTACTTGACCTCGTTATAGATGTAGCGCTTACCTCCGTAGGACCGGCTGAATTTGAAGATATAATTTACTACTCTGACAGTACAACCCTTGCACGCTCGTATCTCCAGTTGTCTAGGGGTATATCGAAAGAAGTTGAACACCAATCACTTTTCTGATGCTTAAACAGGATAACGTTTATTCTTCACACAAGAACAAGGAGAGAGGGGTAGGGAGCTCAGGACACCCTTTCAGCGACAATCAAAAATATGAATAGGCAGGCAGACTCTCAGGCAAAAATACAGTGAGACAGCATAACAGGCCGCAGCCTCTTCTGAACACTCTGACTCGTGGCTGTCTCACTTAGCAACCCCAAAAGTTTAGCAACAACAGAATGTACTCACAAACATGTAGAACTCTATCACAGTTCTTTGGGCTTGTAGAACTCTCTCACAGTTCTTTGGGCTTAGGTGGATCCTGACATAGAAGTGAACAGAGTACACTCACGGGTCCATGGAACTCTCTCAGTCCCCTTACTGAAGCAGATCCTGGGCAGGCGCACCACAACACTCTACAGCTTCCGGACAGGCATGGGTCTCTTGGCAGTCTGGACTCCTGGATAGGCCTAAGGACTCAGGCCTAGCTGCCATGAGGCTTCTGTAATGCAGGCCCCTCCCAGCAAACTGGGAGAGTGACTGGGGCCTACCCCAGCGGAGCTGGGCTGGACTCTCCTTTCCCCCAGAGGAGCTGGGCTGGACTCTGACCCCGATCACATGATTTCCTCCCAATATATGGTCTCCTCCCACCTACCCACAATGCACTTGCACCGAGTGGATTGGCTAGGAAAAGAATGAGATTACTCCAGCATGTTCTGGAATATTATGACTTATCACACCAATAGTGTCCTGCAAATATATTTTGCCTAACAGCCTAACAAATTTAGCACCCCGCTACATAGAATTTTGTACCTTGTTTACCTTCACCTCATAGGTTGAATTTCTGTTTTTCTCTGACATACTTGCAGCATCTGTCCATTTACTCTTGACAGGAGTGGTAGCCTCTGTTGTACTAAACATCTCAAATTTGACCTATTTTATTAATATACACTGAGCAAAATTATAAACGCAACACTTTTGTGTTTGCCCCTATATATCATAAGCTGAACTTAAAGATCTATAACTTTTTCTATGTACACAACAGGCCTATTTCTCTCAAATATTGTTCACAAATCAGTCTAAATCTGTTTTTGCGAGCACTTCTCCTTTGCCGAGATAATCCATCCACCTCACAGGTGTGCCATATTAAGATGCTGATTAAACAGCATGATTATTGCACAGGTGTGACTTAGGCTGACCACAATAAAAGGCCACTCTAAAATGTGCAGTTTTACTGTATTGGGGGGGGGTCCAAAAACCAGTCAGTATCCGGTTTGACCGCCATTTGCCTCACGGGTATGGCTCCCCTTTCTACCTTCCATTTCCAGGAGTTTCTTGGACACTGGTCCGGCGGACCTTGCGGTCTCCACCATCCATCACCAGGGTCACTCATTCTGCATGCCCCGCTGGGGTCCCCCAGACCTACTACTATCTGATATGTCGTCACTGAGATCCGGACACGCTGCCCGCATGAAAGTTTAAAGTAAGTGGCTATAATAAACGTTTTTGGTGTTTTTATTCTAACTGACCTGGCGCCCTTCTTCCTTTTTCCATGTACCGAGGGTTCCCTGCCTGACTAGGAGCTGCCGGCCATATTGGATGTGACACTTTTCGTCAATTTATGAGACTCTTAAAGGACTCCATGTTCACACTACCATTGTTATTTATTGTTGAATGGCATACTCATTTCCCATTTTCTGCAGTGTGTACCAGTTTATCAGTTTTCTAACTGGTCGTTGTTTTTGGAAGACAAGTAGGGGAGTGGTGGAAACCTCCAAATATTAAGTGCAAGCTGACCCAGGAGAAGTGGGTCAGTCGATTTGGTGGGTATGATGTGAAAGTGGAAAGGATCCACGTGGTGAAGACAAGTTGAGAAAATTGATGTTTATGTGGTGTATGACACTAAATGTCTACACAGTATTTGGACAGCAGAGGTTTTGAAACATGGAGAGCCCTCACTGATGAGCTGATTTTAGAGGTAGGGGCATTTTTTTTTAGATAAAATTCCAGGTTCAACAATCTCCATAGACAATGATTAAACGCCTCAAGCCAGGTAATTTTTGAAAGATTGACTGAGTAAATATCAGGTGAATGTGCAGGAAAGGAAATATTCACCTTTTCTTACAAAGGGTTCATTTTTCCCATTGAAAGACAGATGTTGTTGAATACCAGGGAAAGCAAATTTCAGTGGGTGAATCCTGTGTGAATTTTCACCTAAGCCTGGTTCACACTAGTGCGTTTTCAGATGCAATTAGAGTAGCATAGAATCACATGACAAAGGAAAACATATTGTTTCAAATGGTGTCCATTCAAATGAATGTGATTCAGCAAACAGCAATTTTGGAAAAGGTTCCTGTACTACTTTGGTGAGATTTCAATGTGATTTTGTCCCTATAAAGTATAGAAACCTTATCAAAGTTGCATCCATGTAGCGTTACATAATCGCACTGAAAGTCAGATAAAAATTTTATTGCAGCAGCGTAAACCTAACCTAATTTGGGTTAATTGTGTATGGTAATGTAAAAGATACTCACCATTAAGAGAGGACCCATAGCTAAATAGAACATAGTAAACATCAGAACTGTTACTGGACCGAGATTTCAGTGTGGGCCTTTGTGTTGAGATTTGGTTCCTTGAAGAGAACGCACATTGTATCACACCACCACTGTATGACATAAGACTGGCTTCTACATTAGTCTGGAAGGTGAACAAATCACAAAAAATATGTCAGTGTGGACTATTCTCTATGAGTCCACAGTTGTGTGGACATCACTGAAAGTCAAATCAATACCTATAAGTTCTGCAGTAAGCATTTCTGACATTTTCATTATTGGAAGCAAAAAACACAATGAAAATGCAAAGCGTGCAAACTGCATAGATGATGTATTTTCTTAAAGTTTATCTAAAGTCAAATGAATAATGTTTTGGATAGAGCAGTAAATAGTTTAAAAAAACTATTTTATTTCTTGGAGTGTTCTATTGGGAGAAATTATTTTCACTTCCTGGCTCATGTACATAACAGGAAGGAAAAAGAAACATCTTGAATGTATGGAAAATCCCTCCTTAGACAGTTGTGTCCATCCCCTCGGTTGCCTCACATGCCAATTTGGGGTGATTGATGAGCTCGCTGGCCAGAAAGACTACTTCTAAAGAAAGAAGTGTCTCCATGAGACAGTTTCCCTGCTATTTCTATTCTAGTGACAACTCAAAGTTCCCCTTTACTCTCAGTCCCAATGACACTGACAATGCTTACCAGAACAGGAAGAGTTGATCTCTCTAGCAGAGACACAGCAATAAAAACTTTACAAGAGTTCTAACCCATCATCACTACGTATTACAAAAATGTTTTGGCTTTAGATATACTTAAAAAGATAAAGCAAGGATACTGGTAGCATTTGAAGCTGAACTAAGCCCATCTCCCCTTGCTTCCTTGCTGGGGCTGACATCTTATGTATGTAAGAGCAATATTCATATTAAGACATACCAGCTAATCCTCCAAGAAACTTTGCTCAGAACAGGTGACGTCAAAGACATTGTTCTATTGAAATGTCAATAAGTGTTGTCACCCCTGCCTTGCAATCCACTACAGAACTACAGGAGTATGTGCAAATAAAAACAGTGTTGACACAGTATCCCAGTCTAACTCGACTTAACACTCCCTCTGTAAGTCTCTCGAATCATGTTCCAACATGCTGTGCTAGAGAGGTAGGATGTATGATTGTTTAATGGCCTAACCAATCATTAGGCTTGGTGATGTGTGCTGGAGAACTGTTAAATGTTTGGGACACTTCCTGTTCTGAGTCTTCACCAGTTGGCTTTTGTCCTGGGATGTTACTTTGATAGACCTGTCTCTTTTCCCAGGCCTTTGGGCCTAGGGGTCGAAAGGAAGCAAAGCTCTTCTCTTCTTAGAGGTATTCCTGAAGATGAAGGCTGTTAAAGGCACGAGAAGCACCACATGAATCTTCTTAGCTCTCCTGCCATTAAATACCAGAATTAGAAAAACTCTAGAACCATTTATTTTAAAGGAACTAGTACCCTGGGGGTATCCAGCCAGCACAGTCAGTGACCAGATGGTAAGGAGAGTCTTTGTTAAGCGAGTTACTTAGAAGGATTATAGCCTAGTTTGGTGGTCCATATTATCGGCATATCCTGATTTGGATCTCATCCTCCTTACCATATTGACATCAATCACCTGTTCCTGTTTGGAAATCACTAAAGTAAATGGCACCAATCTTTTTTATACCCTGAGCAAAAAACCACTTCTGCGATTGAATGGGCCTTGGACCTTATTACATGCAAGAGTTTGTTGGGACATTTAAAATGTAGCTGTTATATTTACAGGTGCATGTCATAAAATTAGAATATCATCAAGAAGTTAATTTATTTCAGTAATTCAATCCAAAAAGTCAAACTCATGTATTATATAGATTCATTACACAAAGAGTGATATCTTTCAAGTATATTAATGGGAAGTTGAGTGGAAGGAAAAAGTGTGGTAGAAAAGGGTGCACAAGCAACAGATATAACCGCAGCCTTGAGATGATTGTGAAGCAAAGGCCATTCAAGAATTTGGAGCCGATTCATAAGGAAGGGACTATGGCTGGAGTCAGTGCTTCAAGAGCCACCACACACAAATGTATCCAGGACATGGGCTACAACTGTCACATTCCTTGTGTCAAGCCACTCCTGAACCAGAGACAATGTCAGAAGTGTCTTACCTGGCGTAAGGAGAAAATGGTCTGGACTGTTGCTCAGTGGTCCAAAGTCCTCTTTTCCTATGAAAGTACATTTTGCATTTCATCAAGGAAATCAAGGTCCCAGAGTCTGGAGGAAGAGTGGAGAGGCACAGAATCCATGTTGCATGAGGTCCAATGTGAAGTTTCCACAGTTAGGTGTGAACTGGGGAGCCATGTCATCTGCTGTTGTTGGTCCACTGTGTTTTATCAAGTCCAAAGTCAGTGCAGCCCTCTACCAGGAAATTCTAGAGCACTTTATGTTTTTCATTGCTGACCAGATTTATGGAGATGCCAATTTCATTTTCCAGCAGGACTTGGCACACTGCCAAAAGATACCAATACCTGGTTTAATGTTCATGTTATCACTGTGCATGACTGGCCAGCAAACTAGTGTGACCTAAACCCCATAGAGAATCTGTGGGGTATTGTCAAGTGGAAGATGAGAGACACCAGATCCAACAATGCAGACGAGCTGAAGGCTGCTATCAAAGCAACCCAGGCTTCCATAATACCTCAGCAGTGCCACAGGCTGTTTGCCTCCAGGCCACGCTGCATTGATGCAGTAATTTATGAAAAAGGAGCCCTTGCCAAGTATTGAGTGCATACTATACTGAACATGGACATACTTTTCAGTAAGCCAACATTTCTTTTTTTTTATCAGTCTCATATAATATTTTAGTTTTCTGAGATACTGAATTTTGTTTTTTTGTTCCATAATATTTTATTCAAAGAACAGGATAATGATACATACAGAATTATGGGTAACATTGGAGACATTTGAATGATTTGTTATACAATGTATTTCAGTCGTTACAACAAAAAGAGAACTTTTAGAGATAAAATAAACATTAGGCGGTAAAATTTCTTGTATGCATGTATAGATATAGTTAGCGTCTGTTTGTAAAGAGTCCTGGTAAGTAAATGCGTTGTCTGAGGTTTAGTAAGTTTTGCATAGAGTAATACATATCAAAGTTTTCGATTTGTTTTGATACCTTAGAGGGTATCATATTTTTTGTAGAAGAGGAGGGAGAGGAAGGGGTACATAGGGGAAGTGGCAGGGCAAGATAATGCGAGAGGAGTGATCAAGAGGGTCATTTTGTGGTATTCTGGGGATTTCTTGGGTTATTCTCCACTCGATATAGAGGGAGAAGTAGTAAGAAGGAAGTTGAGAGGCGGGAGGTTGCTAGGGTAAGGTCTGGGGTCGGTTTATTATTAAATAAGAGTTAGTAAACTAGTAGATCGTGGGATAGGGGTCATGTGTGTTTGGGGGGGGGCCCGGACCCGCCGGAACCCCTCCCATTCCCACAGGCCGTCAGACTTTATGCAGCTATAGGGGTGAGGTACAGAATGAGGTAACTGGATTATGCATTGTCTATTAGGGGGTTGTTTAGTCTCTTGAGTTGTTGCCAGTTGTACCATGTCTTAGAGAATTTAGAGAGGGATTTGTTGGAGATGTTTATGAGTTCTTCTATTTTTTCAATGTAGTTCAATCTCCTAAACCATTCCTCTCTTGTTGGGGTAATGGTAGAAAGCCAATGGTGTGGAATGCAGTGCTTGGCAGCATTAATCATGAACATAGTCAATGATTTAAGATGTTTTCTTTTGGGAATAGATGTGTGGTGTAAAAGGTAGAATGCAGGAGAAAATTCCGTATTTTCTTTGGTTACTTTTGAAATGGTATTGTGTACCATTTGCCAGAAGCTTTGAATCTGGGGACAAGACCACCATATGTGGATGAGGGAGCCCCCTTCAGCACCACATCGCCAACATGTGTTAGGGTTAGAGGCGTAGAATTTGTTTAACATTTCTGGGGTTCTATACCACCTGGAGATAATCTTGTAGCTGCATTCCTGTGTTGCTACATTGAGGGAGCGTTTGTGAGCATAGAAGCAAATACGCTTCCAGTCTTCGTGTGTTAGAGACTTTTGTAAGTCTTGTTCCCAAGACGAGCAAACGTGCTCAGAAAGCGCTAGATCATCTGTGAATGTGGAGGAATATAAAGTGGATATTAGGTGTCTCTGTGGAGATTTTTTAGTACACAGGTCTTCAAGGATAGAGAGTTTCTTTGTCCACTGTTTAGAGTTTGGGGGTTTAGTGAGGAAGTTCCTAATTTGTAAGTATGTCCATAGAGGTAGTTTTTGGGGAGAGAGTGTGGCGTTAAGGTTGTCATATGTGGTTAAGGAATTGCCAGTGAAGAAATGTTTTGCTAGTACATCTTTTTGAGGCCAGATGTTAGCTAAGAAGGATTTGTTCATGCCTGGGGGGAAGTCTGGATTTTCTCTAAGCGGGGTTAGGGGGCTAAGCCAAGGATTTGGATTAGTCTTTTTGAGGGTGTTGTGGAAGATAGCTATAGATGGGCCTATGAGTGGGTGTTGTTTATTTTGGTAATTGATATGTTGTGGTTGTATCCAGGGCAGTGTGTTGAGGTTTTGTGGGGAAATGGAGTGTTCTAGTGTCACCCAATCTTTCACTTGTTTGTGGATGTTCCAGTCTACTATTCTTGTGAGGTGAACTGCCCAGTAGTAGCGTCGGAGGTCTGGGAGTGTGAGTCCGCCTTTCTCTTTAGGTTGAGTTAGTCTATCGAATTTTATTCTGGGTTGTTTGTTACGCCAGATGAAAGAGGAACATGTTTGACGAAAGGAGTGGAAGAAGGAATTAGGTATTCTGATGGGAATAGTCTGGAAGAGGTATAAAAAACGAGGTAGGATAGTCATTTTTATTAGTGATACTCTCCCAAACCAAGAGACATTGAGGATATTCCATTTTTTAAGATCTTCTTTTGTTTCTTTTAGGATAGGTGTAAAGTTATATTGGAAAAGGTTAGATAGTGTGTGGGGGAGTTTTATACCCAGATAGGTGATAGAATCTTTAGCCCATTTGAATGGGAAGTTGTTTTGGCATTGTTGGACAGTTTCATGAGGAAGGGTTATGTTGAGAGCGGATGATTTTGAGTAGTTGATTTTAAGGTTGGATATTAGTTGGAATTGCTCTAGTTCTTTTAGTAAGTTGGGTAGCGATATGAGGGGTTCCGATAAGAATAATAAGAGGTCATCAGCAAAAGCTGCTATTTTGTAGGTGTGTTTTGCTATAGGTATTACTTTAATATCTGGATTGAGTCGAATTTTGTTTAGAAGGGGTTCTAGGGTTAAGACGAAGAGAAGGGGGGAAAGTGGGCATCCCTGTCTAGTGCCATTGTGCAGTTTAAAGGCGTTCGACAGGTGGCCGTTGGCGCGGACTCTGGCAAGTGGGGAGGAGTATAGTGCCTTTATGTAAGATAGCATTATTTATGGGAGTCCAATATTCTGTAGTACAGCATGCATGTAGTCCCAGGCCACTCTGTCGAACGCCTTCTCAGCATCTAGGGATAGAAAAAAATCCTTGTTTTTTGTTCAGGTTGAGCCAATGATGGATGTTAAGGGCCTTTATTGTATTGTCCCTTCCTTCTCTACCGGGAATGAAGCCCACTTGATCTAGCGATATTAAGGAAGGGATAATAGGGATTTTTGCATAAATCTTAACATCAACATTTATAAGAGAGATGGGTCGGTAATTTGTCACAAGGGATGGGTCTTTGTTGTCTTTGGGGATGACTGTTATGTGAGCTTCCAGTAAATTTGGAGGAGGTTGGGAGTCTGAGCCAAATGAGTGGAATGCTGAAAGAAAGTGGGGTTTAAGAATGTCTGAGAAAGATTTATAGTATTGAAGGGGGAATCCGTCTGGTCCAGGGGCTTTGCCTGTTTTCATGTCTTTTAGGGCGTTTTCAAATTCAAGTTCTGTAAGTGGAGTGTCTAGTTTGTTTACTAGTTCTTCTGTTAATGGGGAGAAACCAAATTCTGAGAGAAAGTTCGTTATTTGTTGCTTTCTGTGTTCTGAGTTTGAAGGGCATTTCGGGTTGGAGGGTATGTTATATAGTGACTGGTAGTATTTTTCGAATTGTTGGGCTATCTGTTCGTTTGAAGTAGAAAGGTTGCCTTGGTTATCTCTTATTTGATGTATTGTATCTGAGGATTTCTTGCTCTGTATTGCTTTGGCCAAAAGTTTGCCACTTTTATTTCCTTGCTCGTAGTATACTCTGTGTCTAAGGATGTACTGTCTCTTTAATTTTAAGTTGAGCTCGTCTAGGAGTTCTTTTCTCGTGGTGATAAGTTCTTGCAAAGTAGAATGAGCTTGGTTTTTTTTGTGAGCTGTTTCCAGTGTGTTTATTTTAGATAGAAGTGTAGAAATTTTTGCTTGATGGGCTTTTTTTAAATTGGAAGCGATTTTTAGGAATATCCCCCTAATGACACATTTATGTGCTTCCCAGGTTATGAGGCTAGGAGTGTCTGGGATGTCATTTAGCGAGAAGTATTCTTGTAGGGATGTGGAGATAAGCTTGGTCTCTATGGGGTTATTGAGAATGGATGAGTTAAGTCTCCAGGTTTTCGACCTGGTGTTGTGTTCGGGGAAGCGTAAGCTTAAGGAGATGGGATGATGGTCTGATAATGTCATGGATTCTATCGAGGCGTTATGTAGAAGAGGGAGATCCGTTTGTGAAATGAAGAAGTAATCAATTCTTGAATATTTCTGATGTATGGGAGAGAAATACGTATAGTCTCTACCTTAATGTTTAATGTTCTCCAACTATCGTGTAGCGTCAAGTGTTGCAGTTGAAGTTTAATTTGTTTGAGAGCTCTATATGTTATGGCTGATGATTCTGTGGATGTGTCTAGGGTAGGGTTTAGCGGGACGTTAAAGTCTCCCCCAAGTATAAGAATTCCTGAGTGGAATGCAGCCAAGAGATCTGTGGTCTGTCGAAAGAAAGACACCTGTTTCCTATTTGGGGCGTAAATATTGGCTAGAGTGATTGGGCGTTCGTTTAGAGTACCTTTAAGGAACAGGTGTCTTCCTAAATTGTCTTTGAGGGAGTCTGTAAATTTAAGATTGATATGTTTGGATATCAGAATGGATACTCCCTTTGTTTTGGATTCAATGTTGGCGGCGTGGTGGACTGTTGTATATTTTTTGTCAAAGAGTTTGGGGATTTTCTCTGCATGGAAGTGTGTTTCTTGTACGAAAATGATATCGGCTTTCAATCTATGGCAGTCTCTTAGTAGAAGTGATCTTTTCTCCGGGGTATTAAGGCCTTTGGCATTGATTGATAATTTCACTGAGATAGGGTTTGTTGTTACTTTTTGGGGAGACATTTGTAGGTATTATTCCCTGCTGCTTAGTTGTTCGGGGTGAATTTGGCTATAATAGGTTGTCCAAGAGATGTTTAGATATGACGTTATATTTTAAATTAATAGGTGCGGTGACTTGCGATGTGTGTGGAAGTTCAGTATAAGGTTAGTCTGACGGCGTGAGGAGCAAGGGTATAGGTGTGAGTTGAATAGGGTTAAATTAGATGTGGGGGGCTCGGAGTGGGGTTAGGAAGGAATTTATGTAATACTCGATATGTTAAATAATAATCAACCACAGGGATGGTTAATGTTTGGAAAGGTTTATCCGGAGGTATGTGTGGGCCAGCCGCACTTTCCCAAGGTGTCTGGTAGGGGAGGACAAAATGGTGAATCCGGTGTCGTTAGAGAGAATTTGGGATTTCTCTCTATGTGGGGGCGGAGTCTAGTTTTTGGAGGAAGGTGGTGTGTTTCCTGCAAGTGTGGAGCTCGCACTTTAAGAAGTGTGGGCTGAGGTCATGGGGCAGTATTGTCTGGGTGCATCTGCTTTAAGTGAGTCTAGTGGGTTGATAGGTGGGTTTAGAGATTATGGTGGTTGAGAGGTTGAATTTGGTGTAGGGGGGTTGTTCCACCTATGGGTGTTGATTTAGATCGCATTAGGAATATGGGGGGATAGCATTTAAGATGTATGATTATATAAAAGTTGGGGGCAAATGGAATGTTTTTGGGGAATTTACTGTGGATGGCAGGGAGGAGGAGTATGTAGGAAGTTGTTTTAGGGATCTTGCAGATCTTACATCTGTTTGGTGTTTGAGTGATGGAAATAGTCATATAGACTGTTAAGTCGGGTGTTGAGAGTAGTGAGTACCTTGTAGTATAGATAGGGGTTACCAGGGTTGTGGTTTGGAAGTTGTTCTCTCATATTAGTATAGCTCAGCTCGGTACCCATGAGGGGGGGGCCAGGAACCGATCCAGTATAGTACTGGATGAGTAATCTTGACCTCGCCAAATATGTCCCCCCCCACAGGGGCCCGAGGGTGAGATTAAAGTTTTCTCAATATAAAAACGGTAAAATTTCCAAAAACCAGAAACTGTTCAGCTAGATAACAACATGTAATACTAGACTTACCACTGTTTATGATCGGGTATAGTGTGCTTTCTTTTGATAGATGAGATCTATTCGTTCCAGGTAAAGCTGGATCATGTTTAGACCTCAAATCTATCAAGAGTGAAATAGCATATAGGATTACCTTAGTAAACAGTCTAGCTGATAAACAATGTCATAGAGACAGCAATGTAAACAGCCATAAAAAAAAGAGAGAAACTGGTTACAACATTGTATGAGAAGTATAACATGAAAGAAATTTCTTGGAGGGAGTTTACCTTGACATTGAGTGCCATCTAGTGTACAAATATGGCAATTACACCTTTTGTTGGATGAATAGCATCATTCAATATTTATGAAATTCTTTCTGAGGTAGCTCCATTTGCATAAAAAAAAAAGATGCAAAATGGAGAAGTAAAAGAGGTGTAGAAAAACATAAGTGTGAATATTGATATTGGGTCTCTTGTAAAGAAGGAATGTAGGTTTTTAATATGTGCTTTTTTGGGACTATTCTTTTTTGTTTTGGAAGGATCTATAAGAATTTTCCCTGTCATTAAAAATTAGCCCAGGATAAGACTTACTTTTTGGTGGGGGGTTAGATATAGTAGGTTTACTGTGTTTTAATTGGGTTATTGTCAATGTGAAAAAAGGGGAAACAGAAAGGAGGAGAAAAACAAGGGGGAGAGCACTCGTCCCCCTTCCCCTCTCCTCCCCTCCCCGCATCTCCCTCTACATTCTCCCCTCTTTTACCCCCCTCCCTATTTGGGATGGGGGGCAAGAGACCCATGCATTGGATAGGTGGAGTAAAAATGGTTGGTATGTAGGAAAAAAAATAAATACAGAAACAAAAATGAGAAAGAAAATCAGGCGAAAAAGATATCAGAATGATGTCAAGGTCTGGAATATATTATCTTACTGTTAGTGTCCCTCCAGTCTCTGTTTTTACTATCAGGTTGTTAGTTGTGAGGTTTCATGTTGCTTCACTTCTCTTCTGTAGATGAATCTGTTTCATGGGGAAAAAAAAGGGGTATATGGGAAAAGGAGAGAAAGGCAAAAAGAAGAAATAGACAGTTAATTTTGTGGTGGATAGGATGTTTTCAGGCATCAATTCGGTCTCTTCTGCGTGGTGGTGAGGCACCTGGGCTTCTGGAAGCATCTTCTCTGTGGTTAGGATTGCGATGTGGTGAGTGTGAAGAATTTCTGCGGCGTCTGTCTCTGTGTCTTTGGGCTCTTGGGGTGGAGTTGTTGGAAACCTCCACCCAGGTTTCAGCAATTGAGAATGAACTATACCAGTCAGGAACCTCGGTATAGGGGATGTTTAGGGTTTCACAGAAGGCTTGTAGATCGCCTGGTGTTCTCAGGTGTGCAGAATGACCTCTCCATGTGGCAGATAGGCAGAAGGGAAACTTCCATCTGTAAGGAATTCCTCTTGAGCGCAGTTGGTCCAGGAGGGGGCGTAGGGCTCTTCTGTGATTTAGAGTTATGTTGGAGAGGTCCTGAAACAATTTAATTTCATTGCCATTAAATTGTACTCTGTTTCGGTCTCTGGCTTTCCTTAGGATAGCTTCTTTTAGAGGAAAATTTACCAGGCAACATATAATGTCTCTGGGCGGGTCATTCTCACGACCCCTGGGTCTCAGTGCCCTGCGGATTCTTTCCATCTCAATTGGTGAGTCTATAGGCCTTTCAAGAAGATCATTGAAAATCCCTGTCACTGTTTGTTCTATTTGATGTTGTTCTACTATTTCAGGTACACCTCTGATGCGGAAATTATGTCTGCGTCCACGATTATCAATATCTTCTAGGTGTCTGTGGATATCGATAATATGTGATATATTCATATCTGTTGATTTTTGCAGTTGTTTGATGGCGTTTGCGTGGCAGGATGATGTCTGCTCCACTGCTCCTATTCTCATGGAGACCGCATGAATGTCTGTTTTAAGGTCTGCTATGGCAGCAGAAAGTGTTGCTTTTATATCTGCAGCGATCGTTTGGAGATCGTTTAAGCAGAGGGGTTGAAGGGATGGTCCGTTGGGGGTTTGTAGGATGGGTTGGGAGCACGCCTGCGGTGGGTTCTCTGGGGGGATTTCCAACTCCATCTCGGTGCTTGTGCGGCCTTCCCCTCCTGCCATCCGGAACATTGCAGGGATGTTCCCGGACGTTTGTGCGAGTGGATCTTTAGTATTTTTGGTGTTTGGGTTAATATGGTCATTTTTCCCCATGTTTAAGTTATTTTTAAGTATGTTTTTGACCTCTATGTTGGCTAATTCTGGCTCCGTTTTGCAGGAAAGAGGAGCTTAGGCGGCCATTACCAGGTTTTGTCTGGCATTAATCTAATGTCCCATATGCAGATGTTTGTATCTGGATTAATGTTAGGGCTCAATATATATCTTTTGAGGGGCTTACCATGCCTCTTGTAGTAAGGATGCCTTCGGATTAAGTGTTTTGCCAGGAAAGCCCCTTGATGGAATTTCAGCCTGCTCTCAGGTCTGGTCTCCGGCCTGTGCTCCGGCCTGCTCTCCTGTCTGTGTCTCCTCACGTCGGGGTAGCTACACGGGGATCGCAGCAATCGATCGCCGGGACTGTGATGGATCTTTTCTGGGATTTATTTCCTAGATGATCGGTCAATGGGCTTTGCTTTTAGCAGATTTTTTCTCTTGCACAGAGCGGAGCTATGGAGGAAACGTCCTTCTCTCTCCGCGGCTGGACACGCCCCACTGAATTTTGTGTTTTCACTAGCTGTAAGCCATAATCATCAAAATGAAAAACAAATGCTTGAAATACAGTATATCACTCTGTGTGTAATGAATCTATATATTAGTTTCACTTTTTGAATTGAATTACTGAAATAAATTAACTTTTTAATGATATTCAAATTTTTTGATATGCACCTGTTTATACATTTATTATATTTATTGAATATCAGTACTAATAGCACTACACTTTCATGCCAAAATAAAACCTCAGCACAGTAGAACAATAGTTTAAACCTTGTGTACCCAAAGACTGTCAGTCCTCAAATGATGAGTGTCTACCTTAGAAAACAGGTGAAATAGTTTAAATTGTAAACAGAAAACTGGGATTTTGTGCATCAAATAAACTATTTCCTATGGTTGTTGGCAAGGGGATGTAAAAAGGAGAAATTACCAGAGTTAAGATCTGGGGACGACTTCTTCCTTCAGAGAACGCATGCTGAATGTGAACCTGACCTGCAGCATTGATCCCACAGATGTAAATATCATCATTTCCCTGAAACACAGAAACACAGAAACACAACAGCGTTGACATCAGAGGGTGATGATTATACAGGTCCAACAATTGTTCAGAGTTTCTAAGAAAACACAGTGACCACTAGTCCACTACTGAATCCTAAATCATTTGTCTCTCCACTTCAGCCCCGGAAGGATTTCACACTTAAGGACCAGAGCACTTTTTGAGATTCGGCACTGCGTTGCTTTAGCTGACAATTGGGCGGTCATGCAACGTTGTACCCAAACAAAATTTGCGTCCTTTTTTTCCCCACAAATGGACCTTTCTTTTGGTGGTATTTGATCCCCTCTGCCTCATTTCTTATCGCTGCTATAAACAAAAAAAGAGTGACAATTTTGCAAAAAAATACATTTTTCTTACTTTTTGCTAAAATACAAATCCAAAAAAAAAATATAAAAAAACATTTTTTTTCATCAGTTTTGGCCGATTTATATTCTTTCTCATACGAATAATGAGAATTCATTTCTGGGGTTTTTTTTTATTTTTTACTAGTAATGGCGGCGATGTGCGATTTTTAGCGGTACTGCGATATTGCGGTGGACATGTCAGACCATTTTGACACTTTTTTGGGACCATTGGCATTTATACAGCAATTAGTGCTATAAAAATGCACTGATTACTGTGTAAATGCCATTGGCAGTGAAGGGGTTTACCAGGAGGGGGCGTTCTAAGTGTTAACTGTGTTCCCTGGGTGTGTTCTAACTATATGTGGGCTGGCCTGGCTGGGGGAAGGGAGTGATCACGGCTTCAATATACAGGAAGCCTGTGATCACAGCCCTTCCCCCTCTAACAGAACGAAGATCAGTGTTTACTTACACGGACCTCCGTTCTTTCATGGCGGGGGGGCCATCGCGGGTAGCCACCGGCGATCAAGTCCACCCTACCTGCTCCCTGCTCCCCCCGAACAGTGAGAGCGTGAACGCACCCCTGGCGGCACGCTGCGCTGGGCGGTCGGCAAGTGGCTAAAATGTATCTCATGTGTTTGTATTAGGAATAATAATATAGATCTGTAGGAATACATTTATTAGTTAGCTAAAAAAAAGTATCACCCAATGCCACTTTTAAACAATAATATTGAACATCCACGCCATGGTGATTTAATGGCGGTGTAGTTGACCCACTGCTATCAATACTGCCTCCTCAAGTGAGCCAATTTGAATAAATAAATTCTAGCCAACGCTTGCTCCACCTTATACTATTATAAAGTGCCACTATTAAAATGGTGTATGCGGTGTCATGTACCTGGATGTCATTGAACTGGGATGTTCCTGCTCCCACAACTGTAGCCTAATCTGTTGTGCCACAGGGGAGCTCTAGAGTTCTCACAATGTTCTCCCAGCTTGTTGCACTGCCTTGGACTCACTAGCCCCACCTTCTGCCAGCTGCGGACAATGTACAATCAAGCAGCCCATAAATAGCAGCACTTCCTGTTACTCAGTGCCGTTTTTTGGACTTTCTCCCTGGGTGTGTTCATAGCTCTGTGATTCTGCTTCCCGTGTATGAACTTGTGCCTGAATTCTTGACCACTCTCCAGCCAGCTGATTTGGTACTTCACCGCCAGCTTGTGTATGACCCCTGCCCACCTGACCACTCTCTGGATTCCGATTTTGTACCGATTTGCCTGATCTGTTGCCGACCTGATATGCCCGACTACTTTTTCGCCTGAATCCTCAGTGCACAAACTCCACTTCGGACACTACCTACCACAGGTGCCTTACATGTTGTGAATTGAATACTAAACCAATTAATGTCATAAACCAATAATGTGCTATTTTTAATCAATAGAAAGTTGACAAATTAAGTGCATAAAGTGATTGCTGTGCAAAAAACAAAGTCTATTTCCTTGTAATAAAGTGCTGTTGTGCTCCATTTCTAAATGATATCTGTGCATCCACCACATGAGGGACGGTAACCACTCCCCACTCACCAGATGTGATGGATTCACCATATAGCAAGAGGAGTCTGCTGAGCTTGTAGGTCTTTTTTGGGGCCCTATCCCACTGCGGTATCCTCTGATGGCTCCCACTGGTGAAGATTACCTCCAATGATGGCTCAGGAGCTCCAGGATCAAATTGTACAGGTGCGCAATATATGGAGAGAAAAACTCCTCATGGTGTAAAATCCTTAAACGATTTATTGTGAGTTATTTAGCAAATTCCTAAAATGTGGTACTCCTCAAAAA
>BLSH010324314.1:595806-608505 GCA_018402905.1 Glandirana rugosa | reverse complement strand
AGAATTGGGATTATGTGTAATGGGTATATTCTGTGATTGGAAACTTGAAGCAAAATAATAAAGAGGAATTTTAAAAAGGAAGAAAACAGGGAAGGAAAACCACAATGATGAGAGACGGTGTCTGAAATATAAAATGATCATTAAAATGATTAAATCCTAAGACACACGTTTATCTGATGTGGAAAAAAGAAAAAAAAAAAAAACAAAAACAAAGTCTATTTCCTTGTAATAAAGTGCTGTTGTGCTCCATTTCTAAATTATATCTGTGCATCCTCCACATGAGGGACGGTAACCACTCCACACTCACCAGATATGATGGATTCACCATATACCAAGGGGAGTCTGCTGAGCTTGTAGGTGTTTTTTGGGGCCCTATCCCACTGCGGTATCCTCTGATGGCTCCCACTGGTGAAGATTACCTCCAATGATGGCTCAGGAGCTCCAGGATCAAATTGTACAGGTGCGCAATATATGGAGAGAAAAACTCCTCATGGTGTAAAATCCTTAAACGATTTATTGAGTATAGGCAAGTGAATTGCTTTTAGTTAAAATAATCTCATAAAACCAAAATGGGTGTCACAATGACAAAAACAGCCTCTGTGCGTGTGAGAGTAATGGTCGCTGCCTGCAACATGGCGTGCGTTCCACTCTCTAGGCCGGTAGTGACATGCAGGAGATTCAGCTTGGCGCGTTTCGTCATCTATGTGTTATGTTGTCAAAAGCAGGAAACTCCCTTGCGTTCCAGTCACTTATATAAACTAGTCACAACTAATTGTGCTCCTCCCCATCCAATCATCCATTAGATTTAGGACAGACTGTCAGGGAGTTCATCCCACTGTATGAGTTTATGCATTGTTAAGCCCTTCTGTGATGGTACTTATTTGCTAACGATATTACAATGGGGACATCTTGTGTTTGATCTTACTAATTACACCGCTGCACCTTGTGTACTTTATGGTGATCTTTTTGTGATAGAATTGGATAATGCAAAAATATGTGTGTGGAGGTGGATGAAATTGATGAATGAAATAGTGAAATTGCAGATTTTTGTCTTCAGATTTACCAAAACCATGTAGTGCAAGGGCCTGCCTGATTGCATACAAATTAAAACTCCTAAGGTTTGACCTCATATTATATGGTTTTGGTAAATCTGAAGACAAAAATCTGCAAAAAATCTAATAGTGTGTATGGGGTCTTAGTATCACTGGTCCCCAAAAAAGTGTCAGTTAGTGTCAAATGTGTCTGCTGCAATATCGCAGTCCAGCTATAAGTCACTGATCGCTGCCATTACTAGTAAAAAACACCAATAAATAAAAATTCCATAAATCTATCCCATAGTTTGTAGACGCTATAACTTTTACTCAAACCAATCAATTTATGCGTATTGGGATTTTTTTTACCAAAATATATGTAGCAGAATACATATTGGCCTAAATTGACAAAATTGTCGGCCGTGTTTTGTTTATAGCATAAAAAATGCAGAGGTGATCAAATACCAACAAAAGAAAGCTCTATTTGTGGGAAAAAAGGACAAAAAATGTTATTTGGGTACAGTGTCACACGACCACGTAATTGTCAGTTAACATAACACAGTGCCGTATAACAAAAAATGGCCTGGTCATGAAGAAGTGTAAATCTTCCAGAGCTGAACTGGTTAAAGTGATACTAAAGGCTCACATTTTAAAAAAATAAAATAAACATGTCATACTCACCTCCTCTGTACAGTGGTTTTGCACAGAGTGGCCCCTAATTCTTCTGGGGTCCTCCAGCAGTGCTCCGGGCTCCTCCTCTTCTCGAGTGACCACCACATTTCCCTTGGGTCACCCATGCAGGCACGATCCCGAGTCCTGGTGTTGTGTGTATTCACACAAACAGCGGGACTCGGCTCACCTCCATCTCCCAGGTCCCTGGACTTGAGCCAGTGGCTCCCCAGCTATCAATCCAGCCAATGAGGACCGGAGCAGCTCGAGTGAGCTGCGAGGCTTGTCCCCGCCGCTGGTTCGTTTTGGGCTCAGGTAAGTAAAGGGGGGCTCGGGGGAATACTGCAGGTGAAAAGGTTTCTCACCTTAATGCATAAAATGCATTAAGGTGAAAAACCTTGAGGGTTTACAACCACTTTAAGTTCAAAATTGGCAAATACAAATATATCCACCGTATAAATTAACTGATGCAGAAATACTTCTTGCCACTGGAGGGTGCAGAATTCCACAAATAAAAAACATTTGCCAGTCAACCTGCACACTTCAGTTACCCTGAACTGGCTGTTAGTGTACATGTCTACAGCATGTTAATAATCTTTAAAGGTGAACTCTAGAAATTCAGACACTTTGTAAAATGTGCTGGCTTACTATTAGTTAGGTCCAACGAGGTGCATACCTCATGCATCTCTTTTATGTACAACTGACAGTTTTATGGAGGTCCAGGAGTACAGCTATTGCTGTCTTTTCACATATAGCATCCCTACCCACCACCCCCCTCTGCTGTTCATTCACAGAAGGCTTTGTATTTTGTGAATGGGTTCACATATTACAATGCACACTATGATTAGGCAGGAGGAGGGGAGGGGCAGGCACAGTGGCTGCATGCGACTCTTTATCTGATAGAGCTGAGATTTGAAGGTCCAGTGTTAGAGCATTGGAAATATAGCGATAGCTGTACTCCCAGTGCTTAGTAAAAATGTCAACTGTAAATTAAAGAGATATGTCCATGAGGTTTCATGCACCTCGTTGGACTTAACCCCTAGTAATGCAGCATATTTTACAAAGTAGTTGAGTTCCTGGAATTAAAAGAGAAGTATGGGATTTAAAAGAAAAATAAACAATCATACTTACCTAGATGGCTGCAGCACCACTGATCGCGCAGCTCTCGGTCTTCAGCCTGCAGAGAGCCGATGACTGTTAACCACCGTTTCTGTGCCCTGCCCTTCCAGTGCTTACTGGAACACGGGGCTGTGAAGGGGGCGGAAGCAGCTGAGAGGCTGAACCAGGCTTTTGAAAGGATCCCGACCATATGGTCACAATCTTTTCGGGACCTGGACCAGATCTGTGACGTCAGCCGACAATGGGCTTTAGAGCTATCTGCACTCCTGTGATCCAAAGAAGTATAAGCTTTAAAGTACATGTCAAGTTTTTTTTACTGCTATCTAGGGCTTCATTAGAGAGATTTAACCTTGCTTCCTGTTCTGCTGACAACATTTTACCAGACAGGAAGTAAGGAAAAATATGCAACCGGGACACAGACAAATACAAATGTAGCACCCTGCCCTAGTCTGGCTAAGTTTTGTTTTTGGCTCTGCTGTACTAATTGGAGCAGCAATCTATTTTCTAGGTCTGAGCTTGGTGGTTGATTGTACCTCTCTACCTCTGGGAGAAGTCTCCAGAAATAGAGGAGGAGGTTCAGCCACTGAATTATGAATATTTATCTTACCTCAGCCAATCATTGGGAGGGGGTGCTCAAAAGGGGGCAGGGGAGACGATAAATGTTTGGGAGGCCCATTCAGCAGGGTAATTCTTCTGGGGCTACTGCCCCTGGGAGGCAGCCGGTGTACTGAAGAGCTGTTGTTATGCCTCAGTATGTGCTTGGCTGAGGGCCTGAAAGAACTTGGACTGAAAGATATTTGCTGGAGGGCATCACCTGTATAATCTGGAGTGGGGAAAGTCTCTTTTCTCTCACTGAGTGTTACGTGCCTGGTGGAGGAGTCTGACTTATGCAGTGGGTAACCTCCCTTACGACCCTGACTCGGGAACCACTGGTAGAGTAGACAGGTGGCTCGGGAGTGCAGGATGGCACAGGGGTCGGACTGGGTCACTGGTGATGGCATAAGTCCATTGGTGCACTAGAAGAGTGGTCATACAGGCTGGGTCGTGAAACAGGCTGGCAGTGCGGTACAAGAGGAGCAGGCAGGCGGATAGTCGGGCAATCCGGGTCACAGGAACAGATACAGCTCAGGAACACACACTATACGCTGTAGATCAGACAGCAGAGTCTGTATGCTGCTAAGGTGTTTAAATAAGGCAGCCTGGCCCCAATCAATGAAATCACCCTGCACAATTGTTAACCCTTAGTGACCACTGCACTGGGTAGCAGATCCATGACAAGCGCGCATAGGTGCAGAACGTCCACTTTAGCCACAGATTCTCTTCCTAACACTGAGTGTTGCATGAAAGCTGGGTGGGGGACAGCTGTCCTTGGATTGGTTTGAGGAAATAATGTCATAAGTTGCAGTAAGGACTGGGACTACTCATACATAGTCTCAGATTAGATGGCTATCCCCTCTACCTCCAACAAAGGCTGTTGTTAAAGGATTTTTGCTCAAGAATCTGACCTGCTGTACCTGTTTTGCATTTTAGAGTATCCTGCATCCTCATCCCTCTCTTCTATTTAAAGCACTGCATAACATCTACAAAAAGACATCCCCTAGACCGAGCCTGTGTTTGTCTGAGTGCTTGGATCTGGTGTCTGGGCCTAGCAGCCTCTGAACAGGTAAAGGAAACTTGGGTCATTATCAGTGGCACTACACACATATTTTTGTTAGGTAGAGGAGGAGACGCTAGAACTCCTGCAAGATTTTTATTTCTGTCTGGGTCCCTGTTAAGCTTTTTCCCTCAATTCCTATCTAGTGAAACCATTGTCAACAAGACAGAAAGTGACTGAAAGTCACCTTAATAGAGCCCTGGATAGCAGTATAGGTTTGAAAGGAGTTCTAATCCTTCCCCAATCTATGCAAAAATAAAAATAACAGAAATTAATGAAAGATATGTTAGAAATAAATAAGAAACCCTTGTTTTACGCCTCTATGAGAAAATTAGATTTTTGTGGATTCTTACCAGTGGAGGTGTTGTCTTTGTTACACACAATTATAATATGAAGACACATGTCACAGATGGCTGTACAATGTTAGAATGAGGTTGTTCTCACCATAATTTGGTCATCTGAAAATCCAAAGGCTACATATCCAGCGGCTGGCCCACTAATCTCAAAGTGATAGCCTCCGTCACTCATCTTGGTTGAGGACATGAAGTGGCAGTTAGTGTTTTTGGAAGGGTCACAGTCAGAAGGGCGGCTGAGACAAATTTTCTGGATTCCACAGGTGTCCCGGGTTATGTGAGTGGATGGAGAAATTGAAGTAAGGGTCGCAGATGTGGCAGTGCTTGAGGCAACAGTAGCATTCGGACTGCTGGATGTGCTAGGACTATTGACATTCTAAAGTCAGAAAATAATTGCATATTACTGTAAAAAAGAATAATATACTTCATACATAATAGATGTGAAATGCTGTTCTTTGCCCTCGTATGCATTTTCATGAGTATTGGGTTTCTAGCTTGTCTAAAGATGGGAAAACACTAGTGCATATATTCTTCTCCCCTGAGAATAACAATGTACCCAGTAAAATCATTTCAGTGAGCTAGATGTTTCTGCAGACCTACTGTTGTCATTGTGTATGGAATGATATTATTGTCTACTGTAACGAAAATGTTGTGAATATATGTTGGCTCAGTGGGAATTGATGGGCCTTTAAAGAACCAACTTTCTTTTTGTAGGCGATTGGGGACTCCAAAATAGACCAGGAATGCAGAATGATGTTGCCACTGAGACTCATCTGCTCAAGGAAATAATATTCTACATCTCTCTGATGTAAATAAAACTTTCATTGTTTGGTTTAAAGGTTTAATTTTCTGAATATAATTGTATATAGGTCATATATAATGTAAATCTATATTTTCCAATTTATGGTAAGAGTACAATTTGTGTTACCGTCCTGGGGCAGGAAGAGTGATTGTGGGGGGGCAGCAACATGGTTAACAATAACCAATAACATTATTGAACAAAGCTGCACAGTTCTTTAATATCTGCTAGGGCCCCGTGACTGCATAGGCTATTTCCTGAAAAGGTGAACTTATCCTTTAATACTGTCAATAAGTAAGTCATACATCATTTTAAAACAATAGGTAAATGTCATATGGAAATAAGTTTAAATAAATAAGACTTCAAGTTATTCAAGCGGTGTAATTTTACCAAGGATAAATGGATGGCTTATGAGCTACGTATGATATATTTCTGCATTTTATTGTTAACAGCAATATTACACATTATGCACACTTATATCAAGAAAACATCTTATCTTGGCAAATCAAGCAGCATCAGGTAACCTCTTAAGGTTCACCTTTCTGAACATGTTACATGTTACACCCATATTTAGAGTGTAACATGCTCAGTGACCTCCCTCTGCACCCCTGATCTCCTCTTTCCCCATGACAGTAGATGGGGGATCTTCCCCCTACACTTAGGGCTCGTTTACACTTTGCTCCAAAACAGGGCGTCAGACACGCTTTGTTAAAGCTCTCTTAGCCCCCTTTCACACTGGGACCGCCCTAATTTAGCGGCGATCTGCAGCTGTAATAGCAGCGCTATGGCGCCACTATTCGGGCGGCAGCACGGCACTTTTAACCCCCCCACAAGGGGTTAAACAGGGTTTAACCACTTCAGCCCCGGAAGGATTTCCAGCTTTAGGACCGGAGCCCTTTTTGCGATTCGGCACTGCGTCGCTTTAACTGAAAATTGTCGTGCGGTCGTGCGACGTTGTACCCAAACTAAATTTGCGTCCTTTTTTTCCCACAAACAGAGCTTTCTTTTGGTGGTATTTGATCCCCTCTGCGTCATTTCTGATCGCCGCTATAAACAAAAGAAGAGCGACAATTTTGCAAAAAAACCCAAATTTCTTGCTTTTTGCTAGAATACAAATCAAAAAAAATATATAAAAAAACATTTTTTTTCACCGTTTTTGGCCAATTTATATTCTTCCTCATATTTGCGATAAAAAAAAATCGCAATCGGCGTTTATTGATTGGTTTGCGCAAAAGTGGTCGCGTTTACGGATGATGAGAATTAATTTTTGGGGGTTTTTTTTTTTTTACTAGTAATGGCGGCGATCTGCGATTTTTAGTGGTACTGCGATATTTCAGTGGACATGTCGGACTATTTTTACACTTTTTTGGGACCATTGGCATTTATACAGCGATCAGTGCTATAAAAATGCACTGATTACTGTGTAAATGCCATTGGCAGTGAAGGGGTTAACCTGCAGGGGGCGCTCTAAGGGTTAACTATGTTCCCTGGGCGTGTTCTAACTGTAGGGGGAGGCACTGCCCTAGCTGGGGAAGGGAAGTGGTCACAGCCTTCGTATACAGGAAGGCTGTAATCACAGCCCTTCCCCCTTCACACAGAGCGGAGGTCCGTGTTTACATACACGGACCTCCGTTCCTCCGCTCGGGGGGGCCATCGCGGGTAGCCGGCGGCAATCGAAGCCGCCGCACCCGCTCCCTGGCCCCCCCTGGACACAGTGAGCGCACGGGCGCGCCTCCGGCGGCGCGCGCACGCTCACTAAACTCGTTCCCGCAGCCGCCGTCGTATGACGGAACTAGTCGCCACTAGTAGCCACTTTGTCGCCGTCAATTGCGGTTAAAAGTGCCGGCGCTCCCGGAGCGGTGTACAACCGCTACGGGAGCGCTCCCCATTCTATCTAATGGCAGGGGCGGTGGAGGAGCGGTGTATACACCGCTCCCCACTTTCCTGAGAAATCATGCTTGCATGATTTTCTTCAGCGCCACGCTAGCGCAACGCCTCAGTCAGAAAGCATCCATTGAGATGCATGAAAATAATTTTTAAAGCGTTATTGCAGCGGTGATTTTAGCTCTATACCGCTGTAATAACGCCCCAGTGTAAAAGGGGCCTTAACGCCAGTCAAAGCTCCTGTCACTAAATAAAATGGTTAGCTTACAGTCCTGTTTACACCTTGTGTTGGCTTTGCTTCAGCTTTGCGTCAAAAATTATACCCTGTGTAGCTTTAGCCAGGCTTCAAAGCCTCTTCAACGCCTCCATAGAAGTCTATGACAAAGTTTGTTTGAAGCTCGCTTGAAGCACCTGCGGCTTTTCAGAGGCTGTAATTCAGCTTTAGCTTCACTTGAAATTGCAGAAATTGCAGGTGTGAGATACCAACAAATATACAGGGCATCGGCCAAGCTTCAACAAAGCTTCAAAAGAGCCTCATCGAAGCACCACTAAAGCCTCATTGAAGCACCAACGAAGCCTCATTGAAGCACCAACGAAGCCTCATTGAAGCACCACCGAAGCCTCATTGAAGCACCACCGAAGCCTCATTGAAGCACTACCGCAGCCTCATTGAAGCACTACCGCAGCCTCATCGAAGCACCACCGAAGCCTCAAAAACACATCATAAAAGCTTGTTGAAGCAGTAGGGGCTTTAATGTGCGTTGAAGCCAAAACAAGTGTAAACGAGCCCTTACTGTCACAGTTTAAAAACAGTGTGGCTAAAATGTATTTCCTGGCAACTCAACTCAAGCAGTTTGCTGGATGGGAACTTAGGGAAAATACGGATCCTATAGCGCTATTGGTTTCTCTACCCAACCCCACTTTAATATCTGATCTGGAGATGGACCTGCCGGGTATCCCCCCTCCTCTCATGGAGAAAACACGAGATCTGTTTTTTTTCACCAGCTATACAATAGTAGCACCCTGAACGCATTTGATCAAATATGTGTGGAGTTTCCTCTACAACATAAACAATTCTACCAATATTTGCAACTGCACCATGCCCTACAGACGCAGGCACAATCGCTCCCCTTAAGTACAATTAGCTCCCCGCTGCTGTGGGAAATTCTACAAACTACCAGGGGATTGATATCAAGGGCTTACTTGAGGCGCCTCCTGTTGTTTCAGTATCAGCTGCACATAAACGTTCGCAACTATTTATTTTGAGATAGGCTGATCCCCGATAGGCTGTATGAATGGGGCCACAGAGACTCTTCGTTATGTCCAAAGTGTTTGATGGTCAGGGGGGACTTCATACACATGACATGGCGCTGTCCGAAACGTACTCGATATTGGGAGGAGATAGTACAGGTAATTTCTGATCTAGCCCAAATGCCTATCCCTTTGACTCTACTGGTGTGCTTGTTGGGCGCGATAGATGTTGAGAAATACCCAAAAGGAATTTATATCACGATAACTAGGTTGTTGTACACAGCTAGAAGGCTGATCGCCTGCTTCTGGATGGCTGCCATTGTGCCCTCCAAGGCACAGTGGATTGCCTATGTTAATTTCCCTTTTACTTAGAGAACAGTTGGCATGTCGCCATCTGAAAGCGGCTCAAAAATGTAATCTCATCTGGCAGGGTTGGTTGGATAATCCAAGCCTTACCCCATCACAATTAGTGATGGATAGGCTGTTGCAGCTCTGAAACCACCTGGAGTTCTAAAGGTACCAGCCCGAGTTCGGGAATTCCTCTGTAGTATATCCGAGAGAAGATACAAAAGATTGATATGAGCAAATGTCCCTCATTAAACTTAGGTTTCTTGTTGTTCTTATCTTTGTTTTTTGTTTTTTCATAAAACATATGTATTGTATATACTGTGCCGCTTTATACTTGCTCAGATCATATTGCGTACTTATTGTCTATGAGAATGGCTGTCATGTACACCTTCATGTGCTGTATTATACAAGCACTTTGTACTCCTTGTCAATAAAAAAGTTTTGATTACAAAAAAAAAAAAAAAACTGTGGCTGTGCGGGGCTCTGCTCACACAGCTGTGCCATTCATTCCCACAATTCTGTGAATGAATGGACTACAAATACCATCCTCCGCTGTGGCAAACAGCTTGTTCTCACTGAACTGTGAGGGCAATGTTGAGCACTCTCATAGTTCAATGATTCTTTATGCTCTTTAGTAACTGTCTGACTGTATAGGAGGTATGGGCAGACAGATGTAATCAGCGTCTGCAGGAGCGTAATTTGTACCTGCAGAAAAATGTATATTTGTTATATATATATTTTTTTAAATAAACGTATCCTTTAAAACACTACAATGGGGCATAAATGATTGTTCCCTACAGATGTCCTAGTGAATTGATTGAATATTTGACAAAGAGGGTCCAGCTTTAAAATACAAGTGGGTGTAAACTCCCATGCACTTACCGCTGTATTACATCTTTTTTACTTTAACAGTAAGAAAAAAAAACAAGCTAGAACAATGTTATAGGTTACTGCAATATGAAGAGCCCATTGCTGGATATTGTTAAGAGGCATATAAGCAGGTGCTGGCAGAGGTATTTATGTACTGGGTATGTTCAGTATTTTGGGGTTAAATGTATTTTCAGCTGTGTAAGTTGCACTGCTTAGTTAATATTGCCCAGCAGAGGTGTTGCTGTTTGGTAGGTATGGATTACCTCTGCTTGTCAGGTTTTCCCAGGCTTTTCTGAAGACTACTGTCCCCTGCTGGACAAACCATATAAAAAGGAACTGAATCTACACCAGAAGCTCTTTGGGGACTGAACTGCTAAGATGTAAGCTACAACTCTGCCAGGATGCCCTTCATTGTGTTTGGAAAAGAACTTTGTTGTTCAAGCTGCCTGGTCTTAATTCATTAAAGGGGTGCATGCATAGTGATTAAAAGAACAGGGCTTAATCAAGGGGGTGAGAGAAGTTATAGAAGATACAGTACAGAGCCCTAACAAGCAGAGAAGCTGTCCTAAGGAAACTATATTGCCATCGCTAATGATTGCCATACTTGTGTCAAGTGCTTAAGCACACAACTAGCCAGTAAGCGGGTGACATGGCTTGGGAGACGGAGTGAAGGAGTTTGATGCGTGGCCCTTTTACTGGCAACTCGTTCCCCACATACTGTGACATGGAGTTCCTAGGGACCTAGCCGGGGAGCCATGAGTGATGAAGTGTGTCTTCGGTAGGAGAACAAGCATGTGTTTATGAATACTAAGCTTTCTGTATACAATAGCAACATACAAATTATAGGCAGTGGTAGTGAGGTGACAGGACTGCTGGGTTGGTGGAGACTGGTACAAACTCTGCTGTACCAGCTCATAAATGCTGCACACTTGGGGAGAGGTGAAGTCAAACAGAAGTGTGCCAATAGTACTGCATATGTGTCAACAGTGTAGAAGTTTGGCCACAGATTAGAAAGAGACAATTGTGCTCCCAGAGGAGTCTTGATTTTAACCTAGAGCACTGCCCTAACGCTGATTTCACATGACTGCAGCCTCTGCCTGCCACTGAGGGCACTAGCAAAAGCTTGCTCTGGGGTCCCCACGCTCAGGTGCCAGGCCCTGTCCGCATCTAGTTTTATGCCTATTTAAAGATACATTAAATACAGAATTTTTACTTACTGTTAGCACAGGACTTTCAACTCCCACCCAGAATGTGGTTCGTGCCTGAACGAATGTTGCTCTGTGCACAGAATAGGAAAGGCATATAGATTATCTACAGCATAGCTTTGATGATTAAAACGAATCAGCAAAATTATTTTGTTAAAAATACAAACACTAGGGTCCATTTATAAAAGGTTGAAATATATATTTCTCATGTAATATATCAAATACGAAATTATATGCATATACTGTATAGGGTATCTCACAAAAGAGTACACTCTTCACATTTTTGTAAATATTTTATTCTATCTTTTCATGTGACAACACAGAAGAAATGACACTTTGCTACAATGTAAAGTAGTGAGTGTACAGCTTGTATAACGGTGTAAATGTGCTGTCCCCTCAAAATAACTCAACACACAGCCATTAATGTCTAAACTGCTGACAACAAAAGTGAGTACACCCCTAAGTGAAAATGTCTAAATTGGGCCCAAAATGTCAATATTTTGTGTGGCCACGAATATTTTCCAGCACTGCCTTAACCCTCTTGGGCATGGAGTTCACCAGAGCCTCACAGGTTGCCACTGGAGTCGTCTTCCATGATGACATCATTGAGCTAGTGGATGTTAGAGACTTTGCACTCCTCTGCCTTCCATTTTAGGTTTCCCCACAGATGCTCAATAGGCTTTAGATCTGGAGACATGCTTGGCCAATCCATCAACTTTACCCTTTGCTTTTTTAGCAAGACAGTGGTCGTCTTGGAGGTGTGTTTGGGGTCGTTATCATGTTGCTGCAGGGGGCTGTGCGGCTCCCCTGTCAGGTATGTTTATACTTGTATGAGCCAGTTCGGAGTCGGGGGGTGGAGCTGGCAGTCCTAGGTACGGAAGGCTGCATGCCTTTTGACTCTACATTGTGGATGCAGCTAGCGCCAGGCTGGATAGGAAGGCCGGCACATAGGAGAACCGATCTCTTCTATTCTACTCCTGGCTTTTACACAGCTTTCAGCGGCTGCAGGAGCAGGGTCGGTTCTCCTATATGCCGCTCCACCGGCCCTCCTATCCAGCCTGGCGCTAGCTGCATCCACAGAGTAGAGTCAAAAGGCATGCTGTCTTCTGTACCTAGGACCACCAGCTCCGCCCCCGACTCCGGCTCTGGCTCCCACTTCTTGTTTCAAGGCTGTTCCTGCCGCCGAATTGAAGAATAAATGCTCCCTGCCCCGACACCTCCCGTCATACCCTCCTGTCGTACTACCCTCGTCCCTATCACCTCCCGTCATATCCCCCTGTCGTACTGGCCTCCCCCCGTCATACCCCCCTGTCGTACTACCCTCCCCCCGTCATCTCCCGTCATATCCTCCCTCGTTTCACTGTCAGTCGTCGTGTGGACATTGTGATGTGAGACGACACTGTCTCAAACACCGAATAGTCCTCCCCGGAGCCCCGTCCCTCGTAAATAAGAAGTTAAGCCGCCGTCCTTGTCGGAACTTTGTTCTTCACCCTCGGTCTCGGCCTCAGCCCCCGCC
>BLSH010324314.1:577247-592440 GCA_018402905.1 Glandirana rugosa | reverse complement strand
TGCAGACTGACAGGCATTCTCTCTCCCTCACAGGACAGCCTGTGTACTCACGGTGGCAAGCTTGACAAGGCTTTGGGAATTGCAGGGAACCCGCTACACACATATATATATATATATATATATATATATATATATATATATCCAGTATCTCACAAAAGTGAGTACACCCCTCACATTTTTGTAAATATTCTATTATATCTTTTCATGTGACAACGCTGAAGAAATGGTACTTTGCTACAATGTAAAGTAGTACAGCTTGTATAACAGTGTAAATTTGTGGTCCCCTCAAGATAACTCAACACACAGCCATTCATGCCTAAACCGCTGGCAACAAAAGTGAGTACACCCCTATGTGAAAATGTACAAATTTGGCCCAAAGTGTCAATATTTTGTGCGACTACCATTATTTTCCAGCACTGCCTTAACCCTCTTGGGCATGGAGTACACCAGAGCTTCACAGGTTGCCACTGGAGTCCTCTTCCACTCTTCCATAATGACATCAGTGAGCTGGTGGATGTTAAAAACTTTGCGCTCCTCCACCTTCCATTTGAGAATGCTCCACAGATACTCAATAGGGTTTAGGTCTGGAGACATGCTTGTCCAGTCCATCACCTTTACCCTCAGCTTCTTTAGCAAGGTAGTGATCATCTTGGAGGTGTGTTTGGGGTCGTTATCATGTTGGAATATTGCCCTGCGGCCCAGTCCCCGAAGGGAGGGGATCATGCTCAGCTTCAGTATGTCACAGTACATGTTGGCATTCTTGGTTCACTCAATGAACTTATAGCTCCCAGCAGCACTCATGCAGCCCCAGACCATGACACTCCCACCACCATGCTTGACTGTAGGCAAGCGTCATGTGCCTGGTGGATGAGTCTGACTTATGCAGTGGGTAACCTCCCTTACGACCCTGACTCGGGAACCCCTGGTAGAGTAGACAGGTGGCTCGGGAGTACAGTATGGCACGAGGGTCGGACTGGGTCACTGGTGATGATAGGAGTCCGTTGGTGCACTCATGCACTTGAAGAATGGGCGTACAGGCTGGGTCATGAAACAGGCTGGCGGTGCGGTACAAGAGGAGCAGGCGGATGGATGGTCGAGTTCAGGCAGGGTCGTTAACAGGCGGGCAGGCAAAGTACAGAAGGGCTAGGCAAGAGAGTGGTCGTAGGCAGTCCAGGGGTTGGTGCAGGCATAAATCAGCAAGCCGGGTCACAGGAACAGGGAATCAGATACAGGTTGCTCAGGAATACACACTACATGCTGTAGATCAGACAGCACTTGCTGCAGGGCGTGCAGGGTTGAAATAGAGCCGTTTGTCACCGTTTCTGGGTCGCGAATGCGCATTAGCGGCTAGATAGCCCCTTTTTAACAGGAATTCCTCCAACAGCAAGACGCACTTGTCTTCATACACCTCACCTGGTTGCCGCCACACACGCTTGACACCATCTGAACAAAATAAGTTTATCTTGGTCTCATCAGACTACAGGACATGGTTCCAGTAATCCATGTCCTTAGTCTGCTTGTCTTCAGCAAACTGTTTGTCTTTCTTGTGCATCATCTTTAGAAGATGCTTTCTTCTGGGACAACAGCCATGCAGACCAATTTGATGCAGTGTGCGGTGTATGGTCTGAGCACTGACCGACTGACCCCTCCCACCCCTTCAACCTCTGCAGCAATGCTGGCAGCACTCATACATCTATTTCCCAAAGACAACCTCTTGATATGACACTGAGCATGTGTACTCAACTTCTTTGGTCAACCATGACGAGGCCTGTTCTGAGTGGAACCTGTCCTGTTAAACCATTGTATGGTCTTGGCCACCGTGCTGCAGCTCAGATTCAGGGTCTTGACAATCTTCTTATAGCCTAGGCCATCTTTATGTAGAGAAACAATTCTTTGGGGTCGTTCAGCATGACAATGACCCCAAACATACCTCCAAGATGAACACTGCCTTGCTAAAGAAGCTGAGGGTAAATTTGATGGACTGGCCAAGCATGTCTCCAGACCTAAACTCTATTGAGCATCTGTGCGGCATCCTCATGGAAGGTGGTGGAGCACAAGGTCTCCAACATCCACCAGCTCCAGTGGCAACCTGTGAAGCTCTGGTGAACTCCATGCCCAAGAGGGTTAAAGTAGTGCTGGAAAATAATGGTGGCCATGCAAAATATTGACACTTTAGGCCCAATTTGGACATTTTCACTTAGGGGTGTACTCACTTTTGTTGCCAGCGTTTAGACATTAATGGCTGTGTGTTGAGTTATTTTGAGGGGACAGCACATTTACACTGTTATACAAGCTGTGCACACACTACTTTACATTGTAGCAAAGTGTGATTTCTTCAGTGTTGTCACATGAAAAGGTATAATAAAATATTTACAAAAATGTGAGGGGTGTACTCGCTTGTGAGATACTGTATACATATATATATATACATTATATGTATTGTAACATTACAGTGATTAGACTCAATGGTAGATACATTTTTTTAGTGAAGTTCATGCCAGTCTGAACTGTGTTTTAACGGCCTGGTAGCCCACTTTTTTTAAAAACAGATTAACCTCCCTGGCAGTCTGATTATATCAATATTTTGAATGTCAGAGGTAGATTGTTTTGCATGGACATTTGTTTTTCTTTATATTGTAGGCCTGTAATTCTTAGGAATAACTCACTTAAATCTGTCCAAACAAGAGTCTAGTAGACACCCTGGGATGAAACACAAAATCATAAATTATAATATAATAAATTATCTGGTTAACAACCGTCTCGCATACAACGAATCGCCTAGGAGGCGAGCCATGCTGCTGCCGGCGTGCTCTCGTGCCCGCCGCATGCTCCCTGTGACTGATGTCCGCTGGCGACCCGCGATCGCCTACTACACAGGAAGAACGTGGATGTAAACACGGCGGTTCCCCATTCTGTTAGTGGGCATGACAGATTTACTGATCTCTGTACTCGGGATCAGTTAGATCTGTCATGCCCCTGCCAGCCCAGCCCCCAAACAGTTAGAACACGCCTAGGGAACACAGTTAACCCCTTGATTGCCTTCTGCAGGTTAACCCCTTCCCTGCCAATGACATTTATACAGTAATCAGTGACTATTTTTAGATCTAATCACTGTATAAATGTCAATGGTCCCAAAAAAGTGTCAATGTCCAATCTGTCCGCCGCAATATCGCAGTCCCGATAAAAATCACAGATCGCCGCCATTACTAGTAAAAAAAAATTGAAAAATGCCATAAATAAATTCTCATGGTTTGTAAAGGCAGCAACTTTTGTGCAAACCAATCAATATACGCCAATTGCGTTTTTTTTTTTTTTTACCACAAATAGGAGGAAATGTATATATCAGCAAAGACTGATGAATACATTTTTTTATATATATTTTTTGGATATGTATTATAGCAAAAAGTAAAAAATATTGTTTTTTTTTATAAAATTGTCGCTCTTTTTTTGTTTATAGCGGTGATCAGAAGTGAAAGCTCTATTTGTGGGAAAAAAAGAACGTTAATTTTGTTTGGGTACAAAGTCGCACGACCGCGCAATTGTCAGTTAAAGCGACACAGTTCCGAATCGCAAAAAGTGCTCTGCTCCTAAAGTGGGAAATCCTTCCGGGGCTGAGGTGGTTATAAATAATTATAAAAACGAATAATATAATAATAATATAACATTTAATTCAATAATGTAATCAAACCAAAAACATTGACATTTGTCCAAACGAGGGTGCAATATTACTAGTCACTGTAATACTAGACACTACAGATTGGTTTAGTAAACATCCTAGGTATGATACATTTTGAAATATAGGACTGCACAAAGTCCGACGTCACAATCAGGGCAATGGAACCTAGTTTCCTTTCGGATTTTTTTCCATTATCATCTCGCTTCGAGCAACAAACCACGCACATCCTTGTAGGTGCTGACTTTTTTTCGGTTTGTGGGATGTAGTCCATGAAGTGATGACCAGTCAGGAGTTCCGGATTGACAATGCCAACAGCACAACATCCAGCTCTATTCACAGCCATTGATGGTGTTTGGTGGTTCACAAATATACATTCTGCAACTTATCAAATTAAGTCAGAATGAATCACAGGCTTGCCACTCTTTTTTTGGGCAGAATGTAGGCATTCCACAAGCATTGCTCAAAAAGATGCCGGAAAATCTTCTTGTAGTACTTCTTTTGCTGTTTCCTCATTGCTGGGTAGAATGTCATTGCTTTGTCGGCTCAGTCGACACCTCCCATGATGTTATTGTCGTCTTTCACTACTTGTGGATTCATGATTTCTTTCCCACCTTTTGTGCATACCATAACAATGGAGGTATTATGAACTGTACTCATTAGGCACACATTTTTTTTGTCACGCGTTCGCAGTACCATCATTTTGCCTTTCTTCCAGGCAACCATTTCTTCAGTTTTCAGCTTCTTATTGCCAAACATTGGCGGCATCTGTTTTGTTTTGTAGAAGAAACTCATAAAGTTCAGGAGATGTATAAAAGTTGTTGTGTCGCTTGTTACGCAATAGCCCTGATTTAGCAATGGCTCAATGAGTGAAAGAACGGAAGGTGTTGCCATTCCATAGTTGCTGTATTTTGGATTGAATTTTGTTCCTTTTCCAGTTTATATGACTGAATTATAAATGTAGCCAGTTGACGATTCACATAGCATGAAGAATTTTACACCAAATTGTGCTCTTTGATGCAATGTATTGTACCCAGCTGAGCCTTCCCTTGTAGACCATTAGACTTTCATCTATGGTGATATCTCTTTCTGGCACATAGCTCTGTTAGAAATTCTTTAGAATCATTTGAGGTACTTCCCAAATTTTCTTTAGTTTTGGTACATGACGAGTAGTTTCATGAAATTCTTTGTTGTTTTTGAAGTGTAAATATTTCACGATCAGGGAAAATCTGTACTCAGACATGACCGTGCTAATGAACGGAGTGGCAAGTAATTTATTAGTTGTCCAATACCACTTCTGCAGGGGTTTCCCCACCACACCCTGAAGTATTATTAGGCCCAGAAATTTCTAAATGTCATCTTTGGTCACTGGTTCCCACTTTCTGCTTCTTGGAAACTTCCGATGCTCAGCTAATTGTTGCTCTTGGTACCGGTTTGTCTCAGTAACTACTTTTTCAATAACCTCATTGGTCAAAAATAGTTGTAAGTGTGCCAAGGGGTTGTAATTTTCAATGTACTTTTATACCAGGTGCTCCAATAAATGGCAATCTTGAGGGCGTTGCGTGATCAGCATCACAGTCAATAGAGCACAAAGTTCGCACATCACTGAGCTTAGTGGCAGAATCGTCACTGTCATCACTTTCAGTGTCTGATGACGAATTTCCCCACTAATCACTATCGCTCCATTCTGCAAGTGATTCTAATTCCCTATCACTGTCTTGTAGCTGGTCCAAAAGCGCTTTTGATGTAGAGGGACGCTTTTTGGATGCCATGGACGCTCTCATGTTTCCAGGCATGAAGAATGGCAGAAAGAGTGGTAAAAGTGCATGCAGGGCACTGGACAAAGCACTAGAGACAAAACTGAGGTCAAATGATCTGATACAGTAATGTAATCTAGAGATTACAATGTATTGTGTGTGTGTGTTTATGTTTTCTACTTTTTGAATTTCCCACCGGATCCGCCCCCATGCGTCGCGGCGCTCGCAGGAAACGAAGCTCGGAACCCAGATGCATCGGCCAGAGGACACCGGGGAGGACATTGCAGGATCATAGGGACAAGGGAAGTACATTTGAGGAATACTACAGTGTAATCCCGAGTGTGTCTCGGGGTTACCGCTTTTGGTACTGAAAATTAACCCGAGCCACACTTGGCATTAACGCCAGGGATGTTAACATAAAGTCCACAAACCTGCCCACACAGGGTTTTTTCTTGCACACAGCATAAACAGGTAACAAAAATACCAAGCCCCCCGGCTTTCTCTTCAGGAGTACTTCTGCTTTTATTATTGGGTTTTTCAGACCATCAGCTCTTCAAGGCACATAGCTTCAAGCCTGTCAACGCAAATAGCTCCTCCTTAATGCACACAGAAATACTGTCTCACACCTGTCTCCTAAGGAGAATTCCAGTCTCCAAAATGGGAGCATACGTCCCTCCTGGCTGAAGCCCTGAACTAACTAATGACTCAGTCCTTCATTATAAAGGCTGTGTGCACTTACACATACACCTTGCTAGTCTTTAACAAAACCAGGCAAAAAGGCACTTAGAAATCTCCAAACTATGGAACCCAATCTGGGAATACCAAAATCCAAAGAAAGCTGTAAAAAGTTTTCTCCACTCAAAATCAAGCATTCTGGGGGTGTGGCCTGGACATGGCGATGTGAAGACGTGTTCTTTGTGGGCTCCGGGCCTCTCCCTACTTACCCCGACATATAACCGACATTTAATCTTTCTTCAACGGCATGCTATCGGCAAATCGATATAGGACACGGTTGTCTGCTCGGGTACCCCGTTCACACACATCTCCAGGAGTAAGTCATTGGTTCTTCCAGAGCACACATCGTGTCTCTCCAGACGCCATAGTGGCAGCGCCTCATGGCTCTCATCTGGGGGAACAAGGTATACCGGATCCACCTGCCTCTCCTAGCCCATCCTCAATCTCGGTCTATTTACCTGAAACCCCAGTACTTTTCAGACCAGACATGTCAGACTCCCCAAATCACCAGGGAAATAGCCGTCTGGATGGGGACATACGGGCCCTATTGCAGGCTCTCTCCACCAAACAGGACAGAAGCCCTGACTCTTCGAGTGGAGGAAGCGCACCGACGAGATATAATGGAGGTAGGGGCAGATGTACACACTCTGGCCAAATGAGTGGATTCAGAAGAAGCATTGTTATCCTCGTTGGAACTCCGCATTGCAGCCCTGGAATGCTCCCAAATTTCTCAGGTGGACACGGCGGTGGACCTGCAACTCCATTTAGAGGACCTGGAGGACAGAAGCCGCCAGAACAATTTGCGGCTGCAGTGCCTCCCGGAGGCTACGGGAGATGAAGATCTCACCGCAACTGTGACAGCCATCTTCCACAGGGACTTGGACACCCCTCAGACCATGATGGAGCTATATAGGATCCACAGAAAACTAAGCCCTAGATCACTGGACCCCAACAGACCATGTGATGTAGTGTGTCGATTGCACCGCTGCCAACAAAAGGAACTTATACTATGTAGAGCCTGGGAGCATGGGGCTGTAGACTTTGATGGTGCCTGAGTCAAAATCCTCCCAGACCTATCTGGGGCAACCCTCCAACGCAAAGCTCTCCTGCATGGGTGCCCGCAGAACTTTTTACAGGGGGGGGGCATCATTTTAAGGTCACACATGCTCTGCCCCTTTTTGACAATGTCATGAAGGAGAGGGGCTTAGTCATTATCACATAAAGCTCAGGCATGTGCCCATCAAATGCAGCCTCACTGTGCCCATCAATTTCAGCCTCACTGTGCCCGTCAAATGTGACCTGTACATTACGGAAGGTGCACAGTATGTGTATATAGAGGGGGCGGATGGTATTAGTATATTCAGGAAGGAAGGTGGGTGTATATAGCTGTATACAGGACAGATGATGTATATCTGCAGTCAGTGATGATGGAGGAAGGTCTCAATGTACAGGAAGGAAGATGGGTATATACAGCTATATATACACCCGCCTTCCTTCCTGTATATAGAGACCTTCCTCCATCATCACTGACTCCAGATATGCATAATTTGTCTTGTATACAGCTTTATATACTGGACAGATGATGTATATCTGCAGTCAGTGATGATGGAGGAATACAGGAAGTAAGGTGGGTGTATACATCTGTATACAGGACAGGACAGAAGATATGATCTTTCCAGCAATAGCTGTTCCACTTCCAACATTCCAATATATATTATGTCCCTCCTAATGTAAGTGCTATTACCTGTGGTTTTTCACTGCTGCAAGGTATGCCACTTGACTTCAGGATTTCCTGTGATTAGGCCTAGGCAGCAACAAGTCTCCTTGATTCCTCCTCTATGTTACTACACCACTCCAGTGGTGTGTACACCGGCCAGAGCCAAGCGGCCGAGCAATGACATTGACCAGTGCTGGATTTGGCGAGGGAGTATGGATCCACATGCAGGTGGGGATATCAGTTGGCAGTTACTTTCTGAAAAGCCACCACTGCTTTCACCCTTCACACACCTGCGGAACTGCCTGCTCTGTTCACCTTTCTGGATGCGGAACTCATCCAGGTACCAAACTGGCTGGTGCTCTTTCCCTGCCCGATGGGCTGCCAGGGCCCCTCCACAAACTGGGGCCCTCTGCAAGCATGCCAGCAATGACCCCAGAGGTGATCCCGGGCGCCCTCTGGAGACTGGTCACGTGAGTCCAGGGAGACATAAGCCATTATAACATGTGCTTTCGTAACTTTTTGCAGTCATATTGCCTGAGGGATCAGTTATGTTCTCATTATATGCTTGCACCTGTAATGCTATGCTATGTTTTCGCTTTGAAGCTCCGAGCATCTACGGCTGCCTGATAATGCCATCCGGTTTAGTCTTGCAATAGCATTGCCGCAGACATGAACAGAGACGTTACCAGTTTATATTCTAACCAAATACAAGTAAAAGGACTTTAGAGTGGCTGTGTTAATTCAAGATACAGCAGAGGCTTTGTGCCTTAATGTTTGTTAATACTTTATGGATTGCGGCTGGAAGTTAACCGCATGTTTTATAGTATGCCCGTTGATCAAGGTTTTGTAGCTTTAATATTTTGTTGAACTGATGCCCTGCTGTTAGCAACATCCCAAAGGCCCTTTGTGGCACCACTTAGATGGCCTGGATATCTCACATGCTTTATGTGCTCTGCCGTATGTCGTACATAGGACAAGACACTGCTGATACGCTTTAATGACACTAGTTGAATACGTTCAGCATGTGATCCTACAGGCAACTGAACCACCCGGAGACTTGCCCTGGATACAGCCATAATACAGCATCTCCTAACTTATCTTGTCATTCTGCATATCAGTGGTTTGGAAACTTTTCCAAGCTCCAATCTAGATCAGACTTTATCAGTATTTATGGTCACTTAGTAATACCCTCCGGCTTACCCATGTACCTGAATTGTCATGCATGTGAATAGGGACGTTACCAGTTTATGACCTACCTAAGAACGAAAACATATTATTGGCTGCAATACAATACATTTCATCTGGCCATTGAGCAGGTTTTGTTCCCTTTCTGTTTGGCCGGTCACTACCTTACGGCCTGCAAAACTCCAAAGGATGACAGTTTGTGGCCCCTAATGCCGTTTCTTTATCCCACTGATCCTCTGTCTGTTTTGCATTCAACTCACACAGTCTGTGACTACGGCTATCATAATATCATAGGTCAACTGTTATGTTTTTTTTCCAGAAATGTACACGAAACCTTGCCGTTCAACCTCTGTGCCTGGGTTGCTGGTACATTAAGTGTAAAAAAGGACAGGTGCATACATTTATTCATGTCATGTGATGAGATCCCATTATTCTGAAAGATAGATCAACCATGCTAAGGGATGCATTAGTTGAATCCCTTTTAAGAACCGCTGGGATAAGGTCCATACACCTAGGTGGTGTGGGGCTATTGATGTAAATAATGATACCGCATTGAGCCCCTTGTCCTAGGGAATACCCTGGGGGTTTTAGGGGGATGGGCTCACTCCATCCGAAGCATGGGAGAGCTGTATCTCTTGGGCTTCGGCGGACTGGTTATTCTCCTATTTAAATCGGCCCCGACAGCTGTTGAATTATTTTAAAGGAGCTTTGTAGAATAAAGGTTCCAGCGATCCTTGATCCTTCCAACGAAAAATTGCTAAATCAATACTTGCATGTCTAAAGTTTGAAAGTTTTTGGATTTCTTTTATGAATGTTGTGTTGCACTTTTGCATTTATCTCACAAGGTTGGGGTGGGTGGGGAGAGCCGGGTGCTCCTCTCCCCAGCTCTCTCTATCCACGTTCCTCAGTAGGCCTGCACTCAATTTCCAGTCACGAACTGGAGAGTGTCTTAGCTATTTTGTCTTAGCTACCACTTTAGTAATTAGAGGTAGTGTTCTGTTATAACTGCCTTCCTCTGTCTTTTCTTTTTCTCCCCTTATACCCACCTCTGAGGGTACTGCTTTTCTTCACTGTCTTACTTTTATTTTTATTTACTATTTTATTATCTCAGTTTCACACCTTATCTGACCCTTGACCTTTTTTTCTACCCCCCCCTTCTTCCTTACCCCATCTCCGCCTGGTAAACTCTGCCCGCCCCTTTTGCTCTTTCTCTCCTCTCTTTCTTCTTTCCGTTTCACCCCCATTAACCAATCTTCCCTCCCAACCCTTCTTCCCCTTCCCACATTTCGGCGCTGATGATGGACAATAATAAGGTGGTTTCCCTGAATGCCAAAGGCTTTAATGTACCTGAAAAAGACGTATGCTACTAAATGACCTGAAACACTCGCATGCCGATGTTGCTTTTATTCAGGAGACTCATTTTAGAAATAACAAACTTCCAATTCTTAAAAACAGATTCAACCCTTTTGCTTACCATTCTACCAACCCTTCCGCTAAGTCTATGGCAGTATCTATATTGATCTTGTGCCATATTCCCTGGACCTGTCAATACACCATTAGTGACACAGACGGTCGATATATCTTCTTGAAAGGCCTGATGGGTGACGTGCAGGTGACTTTGGCTACTCTATATACCCAAACGATCTTCAGGATATTTTTATCAGACGTACCCTTGAAAAACTAGCAGAGTTCACAGAAGGCCACCTGATCCTGGGTGGTGACTTTAATGTCCCCCTTATACCCTCCGAGGATACTTCCTTCCAAGGTAACTCCTCTGTCTCTCCCTCCTCTCAAAAGAGTATAGCACAAGCACTGCATAGAGCTCATTTGGAGGCTGTAGCACTCGGGTAAACAAAACTATTCTTTCTACTCCCCTTCACATAAAGTATATACTAGGATTGATTATTTTCTAATCCCACATGGCCAATTACAGGCAGTGTCCCACACTTCCATTGGAAATAGAACCTGGTCTGACCATGCACCTATCACCTTGATATATGCATTATCCGACATTTCACTGTCCAGAACTTGCTATTGGCGATTGAATGAAAGCCTGTTATAGACACCGGAAGTACTGCCGGAAGTGACTAAAGAACTGAAACTATTCTTCCAAACCAATGATCAATCCAATTGCAACCCAGGTATTTTATAGGAAGCTCACAAAACAGTCATACGCGGAGTGCTCATTAAACATGGTGCTCATATCAAACGAGAACGCAACAGGCAATTGACCCAACTTCTTGACAAACTACATATCACTGAATCTAGACATAAACATGCTCCTTCCCCTGCCCTGGAGACAGAATTACAGATGACACGCAAACAAATTACCAATCTATCACTCTACAAAGCCAAAGCAGCCCTACAACACTGCCGAAAATTGAGTCGGGGAACAAATGCGGGAAACTGCTAGCTAGAACAGTTAAAGAACAGAAGCTTGCCTCCCCTGGAATCAGGGATCTGCAAGGTGTCTGCTTTTCCCCTGCTCGGTCCGCCAGAGGCAGCATTGCTGTGACACAGGGGAGAGGCAAGCTGCGGGTTGTCAGAGTGTTTCCCCCGCTCCCCCTCCTTTCTCCTGTCAGAAGTGCAGGAGAAGAGAGAGCGGCTTGCACCAGCTTCCTGTCCCCACTTTTTGTCTCCCCATTGGCCACAGCGGATGGGCTAGGAGACAAGAGGAGCCACAAGCAGCACTATGGACAAGGCTCCACCCCTCTGCAATCGGTTCCTCCCCCGGGAGCCTGTATTGTGTCCAGTGTTTGGAGATGTACTCCGCCGTGTCCCGACACTAAGTAAGTCACACAGGAGGCCACATGCAGCACTATAGACAAGATAGGCTCTGCCCCCTGTACTCAGCTCCTCCCCCAGGAGCCCGTAGTGTGCCTGATGCTGTCCCCAACCATGTCCCCTCTCTGGAGCCTGTCACAAGTAAGTGTCCTCGAACATGGGGAGTCTGCCTCATTCTGTGTGTTCCTGTGACTCATCCTACAACTTCTATTCCATTCCAAACACTTCCCTCTGCACACACAGCAAACAGAACAGACAGGGAATCTACCACCAATGCTGGAGGGGGTAGGATATAGAGCAGGGATATGCAATTAGCGGACCTCCAGCTGCTGCAGAACTACAAGTCCCATGAGGCATAGCAAGACTCTGACAGCCACAAGCATGATACCCAGAGGCAGAGGCATGATGGGACTTGTAGTTTTGCAACAGCTGGAGGTCCGCTAATTGCTTATCCCTGATATAGAGTTTGGAGGGTTGGTGTGACTGATCGATTGTTGTTATAGAGTCTGGTGGTTGTTCATATTATAATTGGCTGTATATGGTCGGTGTGGTAAGTCTTCACACCAGGGAGGGGCGTGGCCTGAATATGCATGCGGTGAGACGTGTCTAGGCTGACAAGATCCTGTTCTATATATCCTGACTGCATATACTCAAGACTTCTTACCCGGTAACATACCTGCAGTGCCCTGATATATCCTGGAGAAATGTCACGACCTCACAAAACAAGGGATGTGAACGCAAAACTAGATAAATACAGCCATCTGTATGGAGATACACAGGTTGAAGATGGCAGCTCTCCATCTTCCTCCCCCAGCACCCATGCTGCAGACAAGGCTGAAATCCTGGAGGTGACAGCTACATGCCAAACCTCCCTCACTACCAGAATCAAGGAGATAAAAGTGGATATCTCTCTCCTCCATCAGGATATGCAGCAATTAAAGGAGAGGGTAGGGGAAACGGAGCAATGGATAAGCCATGTGGAGGACGCCATCCCATCCCACCCCTTCAGGAGTCCTCAGACCAGACGAGCCGCCTCATCACCCAACTCCAGCATAAGCAAGACGTCATGAAGAGTCGGATGAGATGGAACAATTTCAGTTTCAGCAACCCGGCTACATTCCTGGAAGACCTGCTCATTACAACATAAGGGCGGGAGGCCTTCTTGCAATTGTACGTGGTAGAATGCGTTCACCGGATGCCTGAAAAAAGACCACCCCTGGGAGAAAATTTGTGCGTCTTTTTTGCTAAATTCCTTAATTACAAGGATTGAGACTCCACCCTGAGCTTAGCCAGAGAGAAAGGCAACATCCCTCTACACAACCGTCAAATCCTGGCGTTTCCAGATTTCTCTGCGGAGGTCCAGAGGCAACGTAATCAATTCACAGAGATTAAGAGACGCCTGAGAGTCTGCCATTTAAAGTATGTGATGCTCTTTCCCGCTCACCTCCATGTGGTTGGAGAAGACCGCGTCCATTTCTTTGATGACCCAGGAGCTGCCAATGACTAGCTAGATCAACAAAATCCAGCTTGCCTTCTGACTCTCCCCTGCATATAGGGAACGTTGCAAGAATTTCATGTTGAAATTGCTCTTTGATTTAAGTTTATTGGGGGGCACTATATCTTCACCACTGACGCATATAATGGTGCAAAGCTTGTTTCCCCGTTCCAGTGCACCTCACTGTTTTGCCCTTCGGGCGCAACGCGACTGGGAAATGCAACTTAACATACATGGAACAATATTGTTTTATTCAGTTGCCAGTGGAGATGCCTATGTATTGTGTTTGGCGTGCTCTCACTGTTTAACTGCACGCAGTGTTTGTCAGAGTAATCTGACAATATTCTTGGGCCAAAGCCCGCAGCCTGAAGTCTGGGGTTTAGGGTGTGGGAGAGTCATACAAAATCTGGTGTCATGGTCCGGCTGTGGGCTTTGACCCAAGAATATTGTCAGATCACTCCCCCTATTGGATTGAACTACTGCCATATACTGACAGATCCCCCTACTCTGAACTGGGGGTTAAACCCCGTCTGGTTAACGATTCTGCCTGATAGAGATTGGCGATTGAGTGGAAGTTCTTCTAGCACAGTAATGCTGATACCTCCTCACCATTGCTTGTTTAGGAAACCTTTAAAAAACATGTCAGGATGACACTAATAATATATTTCTAGATTTATAAAAAACTCTAAGGCAGAATTTGCCCAATCTTTCACACAGTTGACGGCCATTGAAGACCAATATGTGTCCAACCCATCTCCTGAATCCCTGGTTGAATCCAGTTGAAATTGCAAACCAGGATGGTCGATCAAATATGCCAGTGTTGCGTCCCTGGTGGTAGAGTCTGACTTATGCAGTAGGCAACCTCTCTTACGGCCCTGGTTCCAGAACCCCTGGTAGAGTAGACAGGGAGCGCTGGAGCACAGGGGAGCACGAGAGCTGGATGGGACACAGGTGGTGGTATGAAGTTGTCCCGTAGTCCGTGCTAGGCTGAAGAGTAGTGGTGCAGGCTGGGTCGTTAACTTGCGGTCAGAGTGGTACAGAAGGAACAGGCAGTCGGATGGTCGGGTGCAGGCAGGGTCGTTAACAGGCAGGCAGGTGAGGTACAGAAGGAACAGGCAGTCGGATGGTCGGGTGCAGGCAGGGTCGTTGGCAGGCAGGTGAGGTACAGAAGGAACAGGCAGTCGGATGGTCGTAGACAAGCTGGGGGTCGGTGCAGGCAGCGTTCAAGCAGGCGTGGGCTCAGGCCGGGTCACAGGTAATCAGGAAGCTCAGAACAGGTAGCTCAGGAACACAGTAACGCTGTAGAACGGACAGCACTTGCCTACAGGAAGCAGGAAATTAACCCTCCGCACAATCTTCTTCTAACAGCCAGGAACAAGTTAAACATAAACTCTTTTTCATGCCCCACCCAGCTGGGCCCTTAAGTCTGGGTGTCTTCTCCAGAATCGTTTGACAAGCTCTTTAGCATGGATATGGTCTTCGGGCTCCCATGAACTCTCTTCTGGTCCGTACCCCTTCCACTTGATCAGGACCTGAGTCATTCCTTGCTTTTTCCTACAATCGAGGATGGCTTCCACCTCAAATTCCTCTTCACCGTCCACAAGGATCGGCTCAGGTGGGGTCACCCTACGGCCCGGAAAAGGATCCTGTGTCACGGGCTTCAGCAGAGTAACATGGAACACGGGGTGGACCCGAAGGGATGGTGGCAGATCCAACTCATATGCCACACTGTTAATCTAGGGTCTAAATAGCCAGGTAAGGGGCACTTCTCCTTCTAATTGTCACACCGTATACTCAACCTAGACGGTGGTAGGGAAGCCCAGGTGGGGCACAAGGTACAATGAGAC
>BLSH010324314.1:509450-527166 GCA_018402905.1 Glandirana rugosa | reverse complement strand
AAATATCTACACAGGTGAGGAGTCAAAAGGGTTAAGAATTTTTGGTAATTAGTATTACTATATTAGCTTCTCCAGGTAAGCGATCACCTCTGAGGAAAATTTAGGGCATTGGATCATTTATTGTGATCCCTACATTCCTGAAGCGCCTGTGCAGCTTCATCCAGTTTCAGATTGTACAATCAGCAATATAAATCACCAAATTATTGTGCGATCTGGGTCAAATGGTAAAAATTCTGCTTCCTGAAGATGCGTGGACCGCAAAATGCATTGAGGCTGAGCCGCTGACATCTCCGTGGTCACTTCCAGTTTCTTGTAATGTACACCGGCTCTGTGATTACAAGCATCGGTACTGGGCTAAGTCCTTGGCAAGTGAGCTGTTTGTGTTAGTGCCTTTCCTGGCACTATTTGATGTGAGTGCACAGTTTATCATTTTAAAATAGCTGCAATAAAAAGCATAATACACTATATATATTCCCTCTGGGCTTTTTTATTCCTTTCTGGTGAATGAGAGTTAACAGTTAACAAGGTTAACAGTGGACTTCACAAGCAGATTGGTTCCAGTTTCTCCACATCCTGGATGTAATTCCTAGTGCTAGCAGGTTGCTTTGTTGGCTGCATAGACTGGTGAGTGTGGAATTTATCTACATGTGATGGAGCATATTGTGTATAAGAAGATATTGTCACCCAGTTATATTTTTCACGAACAGAGTGATTGGAAACATACACACATTTTGGAATTTATTGGTACTATGAGCAAATCCACATGTTACGTTTAATTTATGGATGTGATACTATTATTTGAAGCTTTGTTTTTTTCTTGAAGCACTTGTATATTTGTAAGGTTAGCACCTATCTTTAGTTATTTTTCACATTGGTAAATTGGATTGTCTAAGAGAGAAGTTGATTTGTGAACATAACAGATCTCCTGCCTCTTACGTAGAGCTCTGTTAAGCAATTTGCCCACCTTATTGGCACTCTCAAAGAATTTGTGCACCCAAAATCTAATTTTCTTTAGGATTTGCTGAACCAAGTGATATGACAACTTTTTCTTCAAGGCCTGCAACTGTCCCTCTGATGCAGAAGTCAGAGTATGTTTGTGTCTATTTTCTAAAAGCTAATCTCTGCTAGAAGTTGATGTGTCTCCTTGAGCCTCTGCTTTTTAAGCCTAGAACCATGGTAAATGAGGATTCCTCTAATGACTGCTTTATGTCCCTCCCACACCAAGCTTTCTAACACTTCCCCTGCAACATTCAGTTCAAAATAGGACTTAATGGCGTCTGCAGCAGAAGCTAATGCCATTGGATCATATAAGATACCGTCCTTTAAGCGCAAGGTCCATGATTTATCAATATTAGCATAGAGATGATGTGTAATGGTAACAGGCGTTTGATTTGACAGAGTGATCTGTTCAATACTAGAGCCCACAAGTGTTTCCAGATAGAACCAGTCTATAAATAATACACCAATTCAATAGTTTACAGTCTTTGAAAAATAACTATAGTCACTTTGAGAGGCGTGAATAGATCTGCAGCAATCTACCAAATTGAGGAATTGCAATGTTTTTAAAAAATGTTTCAAGTCTGCAAAGGAAACAGCAGATTTGCAGGCAGAAGTGTCAAGTCTCTCAAACATCCCCCCTCACCCCCCCCCCCCAGAGTACAAAGAAGCCCAACTTGTCCAGCACATTACATCTAGAAATGTAATTTGATGGGTATTGGGTACATAGATAGAGGCAAAATTGTAAATCTGGTCTTGTATCTATCCTTTTTTTAAAAACATATTGACCTCCTGTGTCAGTTTGAAAAGTCAGAACAGAGAATGGGCAATTTTTATGTACAGCAATAGGCACTTGCCTTAGAGACAGGGGAAGTACTCAGGAACCATATATTATATGCAGTAGATGAAAAGGGAGCTTAGGGGTGGAAGATGATGTAAAAGTGTTTCTCGGAGCATGACAATCTCAGGATGAAGTCATTTGAGCTCCAGCCACAGCTTATTTCCTTTGCATGGAGAACACATCCATATACATTGTAAGTAAGTACTTTAATATCAGCCATTCTGTGTAAAGAAACCTCTCTCTGCTCCATAAAAGAGATCCCAGACCAGTCAATCTCCCAACAAAACAAAGTCAAAACATTGCAACAGGTCAGCAGACTAGCTATCTGTCCTCAGAACCGGGAGAATCCTCAAAAGATAGTGCTCCAATGTCAGGACTCAGGAGTGATACCTATTGAGGGAATGAACAGGGCCATAAAAGGAGGAACCATTTCCCCTCCTCCAGTCACAAAATGTAATATACCATTGTAGTTAACTGCAAATTGAGAAATAGAATATAGCATAGTATAATATAACCTAGTAGTCAGTATGAAACAATGCGGTTTAAATAGAGTAACTAAAACTTTGAGTCCATAAGGGGACCTGCAGCACCAATAAGTCCACAGTAGTGCAAATACTCTAGGAGTGGTGACATACAGCCACACAGTCAATCTCACAAGGAGAGTTAAAAGGAAGGGCATGTATCAGCCTACCCAACCTCCAGTCTACTCAGTAGTCAGCCAGTTGGCATCCTCAGGTGTGGGGCGAGCCCCCCACCTTCTGTGTGGCCTGGTGAAGTGTATGGGCCATGAGGGTGGAAGCGAGGGAACAGTGACAAGATCCAGTATGGAATCCTCTGCTAAATCAATGTCCAGAAGCTCAAGGAATACCAGGAAATGGGGAAAGTTGCTCCGGTCCCAAAAAAAAGCCATTATGTTACCTCTTGGGTGTATATTCCAAAAATAAAGCCTCATCTGTATGGGATAGCTGCTTTACAAAGCTCATCCAGGAGTGGATAAGTCATTGTAGATGAGTCCCATCAAAGAACTGTTTGGTGCACATCTTATTCATTATGGCTTCCTTGAGGGAGTAATTATGCAGCTCTCAAATGACATTTCTGGGATTGTCAAAATCTTGCAATTGCGATGAAGTGCCTGGTGTGCAGGGTCAATCTCAATGCACACGGGGTCTTCTCTTTCTAATATTTGAGCAAAGATGCCCTAAAGCGTAGTGATAAGGTCTGGAGCTTTAGAGGCTTCAGGAAGACCCCTGATGTGAATATTAGAACATCTGTTGTGTCTGGGTGCCCAAGATCTCTTCCTGAGTGTTCTCCAGAGTCTCAGTCCTCTGTCCCAACTGGGTAGTGTCTGCTTTAGGAGTGACTATTTCTTGATTGGAAATGTTCTCTAGTCTCGCAATCATGGCCTCAACATCAGCTTTATTGGAGAGGGATTGAAGATGAGCTCTGATATCCCAGTCCTCTACTGCAGTCACTGAAACTAAGAAGGGAGTCTGTGTGCTGTACAGCACAGTAGTTGTGTTGCTAGGGCTGCTGCCACTTACCTTATCCAAGAGTGGTGGTGAAGACTGCTGAGTGCTAGCGATACTGCTTCTCCCTGCTCGCTCTCATGCCACCATGTTGGCTGTTGGTGGAGAGCTCTGGGAAGAAAGAGCCCGGTCTCATGTTGCCGCTGCCTTGTGCGAGGTGGAGGGGATCTCCTGCTGACTGCGATTTGTGGTACTGAGAGCTGCTGTAGAATCCAATTTAGCATTGTAATAAGTCCAGGAGAGCAGAAGCTGAAATAAGGCACGTCCTCTCTAATACACAGCTGGGACATTGTTACGTACCTGACGGTGGAGTCTGTCTTGTGCAGGGAACGACCGCTCTTGTGCACCCGATTCAAGGACCCCTGGTAGGAGTAGACAGAGGGCCAAGAGTGCGTGATGGCACGAGGGCTGGATGGTCACTGATGATGTAGTGAGGTTCCAGGAAGACGTGCAGATAGAAGAGTGGTCATACAGGCAGGGTCGGCAACAGGCAGGCAGGAAGGTACAAAGGATCAGGCAGGCGGGTAGTCAAGTCCAGGCAAAGGTTCGTTCAACGGGCGGGCAGCAGAGGTACAGAGGAGTAGACAAGCGGATGGTCGTGGATAGCCGGGGTCGGTGCAGGTAGCGAACAACAGGTCAAGGCAAGCCGGGTCAAACAGGAAGCAGACGAACACAGGAACAGGTGGCGGGAGCTGTGGCTCACAGGTCTCGGACGCTGTAGAACGAGCAGCACCCACTGCAGGGATCTCCAGGCTTAAATAGCGCCATTTGGCGCCGTTTTCCGCTCGTGCGCGCACGCGGGCGAGCACGGGCGCACGTGAACGTGCATGGGCGCGCGCGAACGCGCACGGACGCGCGCACCACCGCGAAAACAGCCAGTTTGCTGCCACAAGTCCTTTTTCCTAACATTGCCCCCCCCCCCAAGGGGCAGCCTCCGGATGCCTTACCGGGTGTCATCCCCCTGCTGATTTCTTCTGAAGGCTCGGATCAGTCCAGGGGCATGGATGTTTCTTTCGGGTTCCCATTTTATTAGATATTGGGTCTCTCCAGCTCTTCGGCGACTTTTTAAAATTGCTTCCACCTCAAACTCCTCCTCTCCGTTGACTAGGATGGGACCTGGTGGTCCTACTTTTCAGCCTGAGATGGAGTCAGGGACCACAGGTTTTAGTAGAGAGACGTGGAAAACCGGGTGAATCTTCAGGGAAGCTGGGAGACCAAGTTCGAATGGCACCCGGTTAACCTGTCTTTTCACTGTAAAAGTCCCCAGGAACCTCGGGCCCAATTTCTTTGAAGGGCATGCCAGCTTCAAGTTTTTTGTTGACAGCCAAACTTGGCTACCGGGTTGAAGCTCCATTTCCCCCCGTCTCTTTTTGTCATAGGCCTCCTTGCTAGCTTCCCGGGACTTGGATAAGGTCTCCCGAAGGAGTCGGCAATTGGAATGGAGGAAGTTGGTGACATCCTGTGCTGCAGGGACGGTACACTCCGGATTCAAGTTGGGCAGGAATGTGGGGTGGTAGCCATAATTGGCCCAAAATGGGGACTGCTGGGTGGCCGAGTGGATAGAATTATTGTAAGCAAACTCGGCCACAGGCAGCAGTGCGACCCAATCATCCTGAGAGAAGGACGAGAAACACCGTAAGTACTGTTCCAGCGTCTGGTTTGTCCTTTCTGTTTGTCCGTTCGTCTGTGGGTGATAAGCTGATGAAAATGCAAGTTTGATTTCTAGCCCAGCACACAGGGCTCTCCAAAATTTAGACGTAAACTGGACCCCCCGATCAGACACAATGTTGCTGGGCACTCCATGCAGTGGGACGACTTCCTTTATGAAAGTATGGGCCGTTTCGGCCGCTGAGGGGGTCCCCTTCATAGGGATGAAATGTGCCATCTTCGTCATCTGGTCTACGATGACAAAGATGGTGGTAAAACCTTATGACAGGGGAAGCTCCACGATAAAATCTATCGCCAGTTGCGACCACGGGCTTTAGCTCTATCAGTTTTGCTTCTGGCACAGACGGGACAGGCTCCAACATACTTTCTACAGTCCTCCAGAATGTTGGGCCACCAGAATGACCGTGAGACGAGCTCCACGGTCTTTTGCGTGCCAAAATGTCCAGCCAGTTTATGGTCATGGCAACGACCCAGGACTCTAAGACGCAGACTTGCCGGGATGAACATTCTTCGTCCAAGCCACCATAGACCATCCCTTACGGTCAATAGGGTGTCCCTGTCAGTAGCGGAGTCTTCCAAGACCCGACGAAGTTGGGAAAGAAAGTCTTCATCCATTAGCAGGAAATTTCGTGCAGGCAGTATTGTATCTGGTGGAGCAGTATTTCCTGGCTCGGTGAACATCCGGGAGAGGGCGTCAGGCTTACTATTCTTGGATCCGGGACGATATGTCAGGTGGAAATGAAACCTGGAAAAGAATAGCGCCCAACGGGCTTGCCTAGGTCTTAGTCTCTTTGCCGTTCGGAGATATTCCAGGTTTTTATGGTCGGTGAAGATCAGAATAGGGTGAGAAGCTCCTTCCAGCAAATAGCGCCACTCTTCTAGCGCTGACTTAATGGCCAGTAGCTCCCGGTCTCCCAAGTCGTAATTCCGCTCCGGTGCGGTCAGTTTCCTGGAAAAGAAAGCCACCGGATGGAGCACCCTGGCGCTGGGACAGGATAGCCCCCACAGCAGTTTCCGATGCGTCCACCTCCAGGACGTAAGGTAAAGCTGGGTCTGGGTGCTTCAGAATGGGGGCTGACGTGAAGAGGGACTTGAGTTCCTGAAAAGCGGCTTGAGCTTCAGGGGACCACTGGAATCGGGTATTTTCTTTCGTTAGACGAGTGATGGACTCCACGATGGCAGAAAATCCTTTAATAAATTTTCTATAGAAATTTGCGAAGCCCACAAATCTCTGTACCCCTTTTCGGTCGGTAGGTGCAGGCCATTCCAAGATCGTGGAAACTTTCTGGGGATCCATATGGATGCCAGTTGTGGAGATGATCAGCCCCAAGAAATGCATATTGGGCTGTTCAAAAGAACACTTTTCCGCTTTAGCGTATAAACCATGCTGCCGTAGACGTACAAGAACCTTTGTGACGTGCCTGCGGTGTTCCTCCAAGGAAGTGGAAAAGATCAGGATGTCGTCTAGATATACTATAACAAAGAGATCCAGGAAGTCTCGGAACACATCGTTGACAAAGTGTTGAAAGGTTGCGGGGGCATTACACAAGCCGAAGGGCATCACCAAGTACTCGTAATGCCCAAACCGAGTACGGAATGCGGTTTTCCACTCATCTCCTTCCCTGATCCGGATAAGATTATATGCCCCCCGCAAGTCGAGCTTAGTAAAGACAGCTGCTGACCCCAGCTGTTGAAAAAGTTCTGGAACCAAGGGTAGCGGGTACCGGTTTTTAATGGTTACCCGGTTGAGCTCCCTATAGTCTATACACGGCCGGAGTGAGTGATCTTTTTTCTCCACGAAGAAGATGCCGGCTCCGGCTGGGGATGTAGAAGGTCTAATGAATCCCTTCTTGGTGTTCTCCTCAAGGTAGGATTTAAGAGCTGCCAATTTGGGTTCGGAAAGAGGATAGATCCTCCCAAAAGGCACCTCTGCCCCAGGCAGCAGTTCGATGCTGGGGCCTGTGCGGCGGAAGTTTGTCTGCTCCCTTCTTGCTTAACACATCTATGAATGCATGGTAGGCCGGTGGAACAAGGGCCCGAACATCTGGTTCGGTGTCGGCCTCCAGGCTGAAGAGTGCTGGGACAGGCCCGTCTTTAGGACTCTGGCAATGCTGATGGCAATAGGGGGATAAGAAACAGACGGTTCCAGTAGTCCAGTCTATGCTGGCGTTGTGGGCCTGGAACCAGGGCAGTCCCAGGATGATAGGACAGAGTGGAGAGGCAATAGCATCCAGTCGCAGATGTTCCTTGTGACCATCCAGGGTGCAGGAAAGCAGAGGGGCCGTCTCGTGCGTAACGGTTTCCGGATTTGATGTATGATCCGTCGGCCAGGCGGATCACTAGTTTGTGAGCCTTGGGTTGCAGGGGGATGTGGTGTTGTGCCGCAAAATCCAGATCAACGAAACAGCTGCAGGCGCCAGAATCAAGGATTGCCGGCACTGTGATAATCCCTCCGAGAAGCTGCAGAGACAAGAGGATGGTGAGATGGGCACGGGAGTTACTTGGTACATCAGATACAGTAGATAAGCACTTACCGCGCTTTGCGGGGCATGTCCGAACCATGTGACCAGGTTCTCCACAATAGAGACAAAGATTCAACTGGAACCGACGTTGTCTTTCCTCGCTGGAGAGTGAAGGTCGAAGCACCCCAAGCTGCATGGGCTCAGAGGAGTCTGGAGGAGAGGAGGAGGAGGTCGTTGTTGGCCGGAAGGCTGGCGGAGTCGGGTAACTGGGCACCCGAGGGAGCATCCAAGTGGGACGCAGTTGTCCGGAGGACCTCTCGGCACGCCGCTCTCTGATGCGCAGGTCTATGGAGATGGCCAAGGTGACCAGCTCCTCCAGGGTCTTAGGAATTCCCTCTCAGGCCAGCTCATCTTTTACGGAATCCGACAGCCCCATGCGAAACTGGAAGATGAGTGCCGCGCTGCCCCATGCGGTGTCTGAACTCCAGCGCCGGAATTCGGCAGCGTAATCTTCCACAGGGAGGCGGCCCTGCTGGAGGTTGTACAGGGTGGCTTCCGCAGTGGCGGCAAGATGGGGGTCGTCATAAAGCTGCGCCATGGCCATGAAAAAAGCTGCAGCGGAAGCAACTTCGGGGGCATTCTGCTCCCACAGTCTGAGGGCCAAGGCTTGGGGTTCACCCTGCAACAGGGAGATCACAAATCCGACCTTGGTGCTCTCAAGTGAGAATGTCCGTGACTGGAGACCCAGATATAGGTCGCAGGCACTCCGGAAGACCCGAAACTTGTGCCGGTCTCCGGAGAATTTTTCCAGCAGTGGGACCTTGGGCTCCGAAGGTAGGGCCACTATGGTACGTGCAGCTGCGGAACTGGAGGTCGGGCGATAGACAGTTCCTGTACCCGCTCTTCAATCCCTCTTGGAGGTTCTTGACGGCCTGAGTGAGGCCAGCCAGATGGGCGCATAAGTCGTCCATTGCCGAGCGTGTTCCCTGCGCAGACTCAGTCGTGGCTGCTTGTTTCTGTTACGTACCTGACGGTGGAGTCTGTCTTGTGCAGGGAACGACCGCTCTTGCGCACCCGATTCAAGGACCCCTGGTAGAGTAGACAGAGGGCCAAGAGTGTGGGATGGCACAAGGGCTGGATGGTCACTGATGATGTAGTGAGGTTCCAGGAAGACGTGCAGATAGAAGAGTGGTCGTGCAGGCAGGGTCGGCAACAGGCAGGCAGGAAGGTACAAAGGATCAGGCAGGCGGGTAGTCAAGTCCAGGCAAAGGTTCGTTCAATGGGCGGGCAGCAGAGGTACAGAGGAGTAGACAAGCGGATGGTCATGGATAGCCGGGGTCAGTGCAGGTAGCGAACAACAGGTCAAGGCAAGCCGGGTCAAACAGGAAGCAGACGAACACAGGAACAGGTGGCGGGAGCTGTGGCTCACAGGTCTCGGACGCTGTAGAACGAGCAGCACCCACTGCAGGGATCTCCAGGCTTAAATAGCGCCATTTGGCGCCACGGGCGCGCGCGAACCACAGCGAAAACAGGCACAAGTCCTTTTTCCTAACAGACATGCCCCCCCCAATGCTACACCTTTTGAAACATTATTCTTTAATAAACTCCTTGTATTACATTCCTTATCCATTTTATACTCCCTGTGGAACTCAGACGAACACAAACAAGACACATTTTTATTGAAATGGGGATAGGACTTACATACCATCTTTACCCAGGCTCAAAGAGATCAAATTATTTTTTTTGCACATAAAACAGCATTAGCAAACATTTGTGGATGAGTCTCTTGCAGACAGACCAGCAGTCTATATACTACATGATACTCTGGTATCAATGAAACGTTATGAGAATTCTCTATTCAAACACTTCCTACATGCTGATAAGGCATTCATGCCCGCTATGTGGAAAAAGACAGACCTGTCCAAGTTAGAACAGTGGATTGCCAGAGTAACTAAAATACAATTAATGAAATGGAAATTGGTGGAGGAAATAGTAAAGAGAGGAGAACCCTATATTTTCACAGATCTAATTACCCCCCCCCCCTTTTTTTTTCTCTCTTCTTCTCCCCCAGCCCCATTCCCTCATCTCTATAGGCTCCCCTCCTTCCCCATACAAAACTGTTTTTCTTCATATACACCTTTTTGATACCATAATATCCCCGCCACCTCGTGTACTATTAAAAACATAAAAAGAAAAGGCAGAACCATGACAACCATTGCATGATGTGTACGAGAAAGAACATACCCGATGACCATTATGTCAGGGCTGGGCTCTTAGCAGCTCTCTTCTCTGTGCTCAGGCTGCTCAGCTGAAATTATCAGCACTCATTGATTCCTCAGTGGCTCTCCTGGTTAACATTATCTGCACGTCAGTCCCTCCTACAGCCGGCCCTTTTTGGCTATTTAAACTGCCTTGTACATTCCTTTCTTGCCTTCGCCTGGTTAACATATCTGGAGTTTCTCTGCTGTGTTTCTGTAAAAGACTTTGCCTGGCTGATGTCCCTTCTGGTTCCTGATCCTGTTCTTCTGCCTCTGACTATGCTGATCTCTGGTTTCCTGATCACTGGCTTGTCTGACTACCCACTCTGACTTCTGGTCCCTGGCTTATGTTTTGACTACGTTTACTGATCTGTACAATTTTTACCATTACATTAAAAGATGTGATTTTTACTGCATTTCTGTCTCAGTCTGATTCATGGTTCCTGACACATTATCTGTGTATGCAATGTTAGAAAGTGGGGTTGATTTATTAAAGGCAAATAGGCTGTGCACTTTGCAGGTGCAGGTGCACTCATTTTCCCCAGAGCTTAGTCAAAGTGGTAAAGCATTGGGTTGTAAAGAATACCCAATCAGGTGCAAAGATAATAAAAAAACATATAATTTTTGCTTGCACGTGATTGGATAATGAAAGTTAGCAGAGCTTTACCACATTCAATCAGCTATGGGGAAAATGAGTGCAATTGCACTTGCAAAGTGCACAGTCTATGTGCCTTTAATAAATCAACCCGAGTATGTAATTATAGTGATACATATCATGCTCATATGAATCCATTGCATTTGTTGCACGGATTGTAATTATTAGTCCTGCTTCACCTTTATCTAAATGAAGAATTTATTTAAAAAATATTAGCTGGAGTTCAGCTTTAATTTGTTAGTCAAGTTCATCTAAATCAGATCTTCATCCTTGGGTTGAAACTTTGCAAATAAAACCTTTACATTTTATCCATCCAAGTTTTAATGAATATAGTTAATGCATACTCACATTGCTGCCACATGTGAGTCCTTGAGTATTGGGATCTATTGCAATGAAATGACCAACAATTTCATTCCCTGGAACTGATCGAGCTTGCAAGAGCAAGCCTTTAAAAACGGATCCATTCTTTGCCTCTAGAAATACTGGGATTGAAAAACAAACATAACTATATCAGTTACATTTTGAAACCTTTAAAATAACTTATTTGCTAAACAATTAGATAACATATACCTATAATTAAGAAAGAAAACAATGCAGCTCCTCCAACTATAGAATATTACAAGCTTAAAGTGGATGTAAACCCACCACTCACCCAGTATAAACGAATGGCACAGTATTAATGTATATGTACATGCAACCCATTCAGCAGTAGCAGACTTGCAAAACAGTAGAATCATTGGGTGTCTCTCTTTGCTGAAGCTAGGTGGGTGGGGTTGTGATGTCACAAGACTTCCCACCCAAGCTCTATACTGAGAGCTGGAGGAGAAGGGAGGGGGGGAGTGTGAGGCTCTCTTTGCTCCATGTAGGAGATAAGAAAATGAGGGATAAAACATCTCCTATTTCTCCCTCAGTCGGTTTTTTTCCTACTGAAAAAAGGTAAGGGTATTACCCAGAGTTAGATTAATTCTTCATGGCAAAACTAGGCACAAAATTACATTATATTCTCTCTTGTACAAGGTAGATGTGTCAGTAAAATGTTTTTTTTTCAAGTTTACATCCACTTTAAAGCATTTGCTATCAACACAGCATTCATAATGTGCATACAGCATCCACAATATTCAAAATTATAATAAAAATATATCAGTATAAATAAAGTCCAATACAAAAAGTCCAAAATATGTGATAAATATCACCGCAAAGAAAATGTCTTCCACCAGCTAATGGAAATCCTCTCCAGCACGCATGAGCAACAGAGCTAAATTGCCCTCACCTACATTAAATCTGCTAGAGGAAAAACAGTAACATGCACATTTCTGTCAACAGATCCTTCACACGTGATCAACCAAATCAACTCACAATGGGGACACCCCGCAGTACCACTTCTCACCACTGTGGACAGTCAGAAGGTTTGCTTGATACTGCAGGGGACCACATATAGTGTAGTATATTTATTAAGTATAGTATTAAAGTAAAAGGCTTCATCCAAATGCCAGTAAAACGATTGTCATGACAAATACAACATTGCACTTACAAACAGAGCCAGTGTGTAGCTCCTGCCCCAATGAGTTTTGTGGATTGGACTTTATTTATGCAGATTTATTTTTTATTAGCATTTTTGAGTATTGTAGATGCTTTTTGCACATTATGAATGCTGCGTTGATAGGACACGCTTTAAACCTGTAATATTCTATATTTGAAGGCGCTGTATTATTTTCTTTGTTGGTTTGTTTGGGTACTGTACATTTACCAATTGCAAGCTGCCTATTTATTTTCTTTTCTTTAGCACTGACCCCCTTTTATATTTTCATATACCTATAATTGCTACAAAAAGCTTAAGGTGGTACTCACCTCCCTACATGCTCTACATTTACGGCATGCAAAGAAGCTATTTTGATCCCAAAAAGTTAAAGACTTCTTTGGAGGATCAAGGACCTTTGGATCCTCCAAAGAAGTCTTTAACTTTTTGGGATCAAAATGGCTTCTTTGCATGCCGTAAATGTAGAGCATGTAGGGAGGTGAGTACCACCTTTAGCTTTTTGTAGCACCTTTAGGGGCATTAACAGCTATATCTCATATGCTAATGGGAAGGAGTTCAAAATTGCAAGGTTTATTACGTGCAATATGACGCATGTCGTCTATGCCTTGAGGTGTCCGTGTGGGTTGCTCTATATAGGGAGAACCAAGAGGCCCATGAGAATTTGAATATTAATAATAATAATATTCGAAGCTCTTGCAGTGGAAGTGACGCCCTTATGAATAATTAGACTTGCTATTCTCCAGACACATTTGATCCTTTTAATTATTTCAGGAAATAAAATGAAGTTTTACCGGGTAATATCTGGCATTGCTTGGGAAGGCCACCTAGTGGCCTTCATTTGGATGCGCAGAATAGATGAGTTTACTCGGAAGATTCACAAGTGTATCTGGTTACTTGGAGACGGGCAAGCAGAGGGGCGTTACATGCTGAGAGCTGGGTGTATATAATCTTGATACGTCGTGCCTCTAGACCACGTCCTCTGTTGAAGTCGGAAGTGACGAAAGGCGTCAGAGCGGGGCCTAGCGACGTATTGACAGCAAACATTCACCTTCTTGCCAGAGACAAGGAGACGTACGACCGATCGGGCTGGTCCCAGGGTCATATGCAAGACGCTCACTCCAGGAAGCGGTGAATCGTAAGCTTACATTGTTTGATTTTTATAATGAAATTGTGAGTGGATTTTCAATGGGTTTTAGCCTAATGGGGCAGAATAAAATGTAACGGTTTTACGCTATGTACACTTTGCCTCTCTCATTTACTATGCATGAATGGGGAGATGTGGATAGAGGGATCTATCAGGAGGAGCGGACTGTTTTTGAATGAAGTCTTATTTCCATTTATACTACCCAGAATCTAGACATAGAGTTGGTGGATTTTTGGAGCCCATTATACACAGACATCTGGTGAGTGTGTACCCCAGAGGGGGATCATCATCTTTCCACGTGGTGCTCGTGTGGTGGTGGAAGGTGCACTGTGTGCTAGACAGACATCCATCTCTGATGAACACTATACCAATTAGACTGTGTGGACATTGATTAGAGCGCTGCTACAGATTCATGGGTTATTTTGTATCTGTCAGTGTAATATAAAGACATTTGTACATAACATTAATCTGGTTACAAAATAAAGAAGAGCTGATATAAAGAAAAGATCGAGCAAACAGTGCTCACATATCACCATACATCATATGTATAATGTCTATTCTTTATACGTGGATCATGAAGCAAAGAACCAAACATATCACTGAAAATCGACTACAAGCGTGTCATGAATATCAACAGAAAAAAAAAGCATAACATTCTAAAAAAAAAGGAATTAAATAATAATAAATGAGAGATTCAGCAAAAAATTGTCATTTCTGGGAATTAGTCTAAGTACTAGGTGGTATAGTGCGGTCAGAATTAACCCACAGGTCCCATATCTTATGAAATTTATGAGGGCATCCTATAGGTTCATAAGTTAATTTGTAAAGCAGGAGTGCTCAATTAACAAAGGTAAACCAAAAGGCTAGTGGGGGTGAAGACTTCCAATGCATGGTTATAATTTTTTTGGCGTAAAATAAAGCTAGGCATAAAAAGAGCTGAGAGTTTTTGGAGACGGTCTCATCATCAATATAGCCGAGAAGGCACCATAAGCCTAGGTTCACTTATGTGCAATGCGGGAACCAGTGCAATTTTAGTACGGGTTCCCGCACCGCATCTCTCCCGCAGGCAGTTCACACTACCCTTTGTGAACTGCTGCGGGTGTCAATACATTGTTAATGACACCCCCAGATCAGTTCACAGATCGCAGTGCAAACTGTGAACTCGCACATGAATCAGGTCGCATAGGTGAGAATACCCATGTGATCCAATTCTAGTGCGGGGGAAAAAAAGTCCCTGCACTATTTTTGTGTGAATCCAATGTGAGTTCAGCCATGAAACTGTATGGCTGAACTCACAGTGCACTGACATTGCATGTGCCGGCATCTGAGGTGCGGCTGCGAATCACATACGATGTCTGAGATCGCACGTATGTGAACCTAGGCTAAAGGATTGCAGATTCACACTGGCATTAAGAGCAGGCATTTAATAGGAGTTAAAAATGCCCCTCAAACGCTTATGCACCAGATACAATAGACCGCACATAGTGCTGTTCACACTAAGCGATAGCATCGCATCACTTCAAAATGAATGCCTCATGTCAAGTCAGGAGGTGTTTGAAGCCTTTCAACGCCTCCCATGTAAGTTTATGTTAACGCCTCACAAACGATCTGACAGGCATTTTCGGCGTGGTTTCGGGTCGGTTGCGGAACGTTAAAATTAGTCACTTTCCATTGTGGCGCAGCATACCCTAATGCTTATCAAAAGCTACGAAACCACGCATAGGGCATTTAGAGAGCGTTGTTAATGCTTGTAAAATTCCCCACACTAAAACTCATTGATGCCTGTCTGACGCCCATACTAACGCCATACAAACACTATAGGAGCATTTGTTGAGCGTTAGACATTTAGTCAAGTGTGAACAAGCCCAAATGCTCTAATTGGTGGACATTCCCATACCATATGATAAAACATGCCATCTGTTACAGAGCATCTACAGCACATGGCAGAGGATATATTATTTAGTCGGAAGAGGAGACATGGGGTATAATCATTACTAATTAGTCACGGGTTCCACTCTGGTTTAAGGCTGGGTGCACACGATTCATTGCAAACTGGATGTGGAGATTTTGACCGGCTCTCTATGGAGCCAGTTCACATATCTCCGCAGCAGGTCCGGTGCTTTTTGCACAAAAACGCTGTGTGACTTTTGGTCCGTTTCAGGTCCGAATTCACCCTGAATTTTTGATACGGTGAACCAAGATGCACAGGACCTCTGCTGTGAGCAGCTGTGTGTTCTGGTGTGAACCCAGCCTAAGGGTCCATGCACACTGGATGCTCTCTGGGCATCGGATTTTAGTGGCAGGATACGCTGCTTAGAAAACGTTCTTTTAGCAGCGTTTTGTAAGCAGCGTTTATCGGCGTCTGCGTTTTTGAGCGTTTTTTTTTTTTTTTTTACTTCATTAGCTTCAAAACGCCGAATGCCGATAAACGCTGATGAGCCTATATTGGCGTTTATCGGCCTCAAGGATTTTTTGTGGTCAGAAGAACGACTCTTGAACGTCAATTCAGGGCGTTCAGATAACAGCCCGAAAACGCCACTGCTGTTAAATGACAATAAACGTCCATGTGTGCATGGACACATAGGATAACATGAAGGGGCATTTTTGGGCTGTTAAAAAAAACGCCATAAACCAGTGGTTCTCAACTCCTGTCCTCGGGACCCACCAACAGGCCAGATTTTAAGTATTACCTTGGGGAGATGCAGACCAGAATACTGCAATCACTGAGCAGTAAATTCCATCACCTGTGATGTATTTCAGTTATCCTGCAAACCTGGCCTCTTAGGCCTCATACACACGGACGTTTTTTGACGCCGGCGTTTTCTGGCGTTTTTTGCAGCTCTCCATGTTAGTCAATGGCCCCATAAAAACGTCAGCGTTTTTGAGCTGTAGGTGGCGTCGGCGTTAGTGAGCAGAAAGTAGAACCCATGGCCATCGCGTTCTGAGGCTGTAACGTTTTGACGTTTTTTGACGCCGACGCCACAAAACGCCAACAAACGCCAACGAACGCCAACAAACGCCACCTAATATTGTACCGGCGTTTTCTGGCGTTTTTTGACGCCGACGTTTTTAGGTTGAAAAATAGCAGAGGGATGATTTTTTTTAAAAAACGCCTATTGACGCCGACGCTCACTAACGCTCAAAAACGCCAATGCATAACGCCGAAAAACGTCGACTTTTTTTCCTTGACGTCGGCCCCGACGTTTTTTTTATTTTTTTAGATACGCCCGTGTGTATGAGGCCTTAGGGCCGGTTCACACTGAGGTGATCTTAGGCGATTTGCGATCCGACTTGTTTAGCCCCAATTCGCCTCAAGTCGCCTGACATCAGAAATCCCATTGGAATGAATGGAGCCGTCGTAATATGCGCTACTCAAGTCCAAAGCGATTCCAAAAAAGGTTCCTGTACTATTTTCAAGAGGCTTCTAGGCGAATTGAGCCATAGAAGTCAATGGAAGTTTGCTTCCAAGTCGGATCCCTGTCTATGAAGAAGTGACTTTCCAGGAAGAAGAACATAATTTTGCCAGAAGACACACCTCTCATGTTCCAGGTACTCGTGTTGAAATCGCCTGAAATCGCCTAAAATCGCCTGATATCGCGCCACAATCGCGCCAATTCGCCTTTTAAAATCGCCCAGCAAAGTCGCCCCGAAATCGGATCGCCTCAGTGTGAACCGGCCCTTAGTGGGTCCCGAGGACAGGGGTTGAGAACCACTGCCATAAACAGTCGTTAATCAGCTTTAGACCTCATACACACGGACGTTTTTTGACGCCGGCGTTTTCTGGCGTCTTTTGCAGCTCTCAATGTTAGTCAATGACCTCATAAAAACGTTGGCGTTTTTGAGCTGTAGATGGCGTCGGTGTTAGTGAGCTGAAAGTAGAACCCACGGCCATCGCGTTCTGAGGCTGTAACGTTTTGGCATTTTTTGACGCCGACGCCGCAAAACGCCAACTAACGCCAACTAATATTGTACCAGCGTTTTCCGGCGCTTTTTGACGCCGATGTTTTTAGGTTGAAAAATAGCAGAGAGATGATTTTTTTTTAAAAACGCCTATTGACGCCGATGCTCACTTACGCTCACTAACGCCGATGCACAACGCCGAAAAACGCTGATTTTTTTTCCTTGACGTCGGGCCCGACGTTTTGTTTATTTTTAAAGGTACGCCGTGTGTATGAGGCCTAAGTGTGCATGGAGCCTATGTCTGTGAAACCACAGGTGAGGAATAATCAAAATGATAACCCCCTCCTGCAATCCAACAGACAAACCAAAGCACACATAGCATATACTTGTAAAATCAAAATGACATGACAATTCTAGTGATACATAACTTAACTATGTGCAAAGAAAAAAACAGAAAAATTACAAGTACACAAAGAGAAAAATAAATAAAAATTGTACATAATAATAAACCAAAAAAGTGTATAAGGCTCCATGCACACTGGACGCTCTCTGGGCGTTGGATTATGTGCCTAGAAAAAACAGACAACCTAACGTCCTCCCCCAATAGTAAAACTAATAAGGAGTGGACACCAAAGTGTCTGTATCCGAGGTACGTGTGAATCCGGAGTATGTGTGCCGCATGGAAATTTTTATTTGTTTTGCAGCCCGGGCTGCAGTTCCTTTTTTTTA
>BLSH010324314.1:488022-498062 GCA_018402905.1 Glandirana rugosa | reverse complement strand
TATATATATATATATATATATATACACAGTGCATTCAGTGTAGACTATATACAGTACCTCACAAAAGTGAGTACACCCCTCACATTTTTGTAAATATTTTATTATATCTTTTCATGTGACAACACTGAAGAAATGACACTTTGCTACAATGTAAAGTAGTGAGTGTACAGCTTGTATAACAGTGTAAATTTGCTGTCACCTCAAAATAACTCAACACACAGACATTAATGTCTAAACTGCTGGTAACAAAAGTGAGTACACCCCAAGTGTAAATGTCCAAATTGGGTCCAAAGTGTCAATATTTTGTGTGGCCGCCATTATTCTCCAGCACTGCCTTAACCCTCTTGGGCATGGAGTTCACCAGAGCTTCACAGGTTACCACTGGAGTCCTCTTTCACTCCTCCATGGCGACATCACGGAGCTGGTGGAAGTTAGAGACCTTGCGCTCCTCCACCTTTGGTCTGATGATGTACTGACAGTGGTCAGTCCGGGTAGGGGAGAGAAAAAATCTCTATTTTTACTAATAAATACCTTATCGTAATTTTGTTGCGTCAATGACAAGAACTCAGTAATGGGGATGTTCGTTGTCATGGATAGCCTGTCCTCTTAAGGAGCGGGCACTGCCAACAAAGTCTCTCTGTCTTTCTATGGTTTTAAGAGATAAATCTGCACAGGTTTTCTATTCCCTGGCTGATAAACTTTGTAGTTCACTTCCCCTACTCTTTCCCTAATCTCAAAGGGACCCTGCCTGCTAGGAATTTAATTTCAACCGTGGGGACTAGCACCAGCACTCTGTCTCCGGGGTTGAAAATCTGGGTTTTGGCACCTCGATTATAAACCCTTCTCTGGGCTTCCTGGGCTCGCTCCATATGTTCTCCTACCACAGGCAGGACTGCTGCGATTCAACCCTTCATCAAGGAAATATGCTCGATGACGCTCCTATATGGGGTGGCCTCTCCTTCCCACTTCTCTTTTGCGACATCTAGCAGCCCCCTGGGATACAAATACATTTAAATATTTAAAAACCTTGTGAGCTGCTATCATATCATGTAAAGCTGCCAGCACTCCTCACATCCCAAAATGTGGTTAAAAATGTAATTGCAATTATGTATAAAAATTATATATAAACCTAGTGCAGCGCTTTTGCAATTGTCAATAACTGTATATCTATACCATTAATATCTGCTATTACTTCCACACAGTTAATATGTGCTCAAATCATATTCCTGCACCTCATAAACAAAATAAAATTCATATAAAAATACTTTTTACGGGGAGCCCCAGGGCCGGAGTGGTATTACATGCTCCTCTTCCCGCTGAGTTTCTGAGGACAGTTTACCTTGGGAGTCACTGGAAACGCGACCTAACCTCAAGTCACTCTTCGGCATAACCCCTGATTTAGGGGCCGAGAGTAGGACTTGGCTGGTCCAGTCTTGCTCTCAGGGATTACAGGCCTGATTAGGGTCTGCAATCCTTCCCCATTTGCTTTGTAAGTTTTTGCTTATTTTTGCTCACGTTCTGATCTGTCTAACCCAACCTCCCCCATCCTCTCCCTTTCTCCAGCTTCTTTCTTCCCATATCCAACTACTCATCCCGAAGTCTGTCTCCATGCAGTAGGGGTAAGTCCTTTTGCTTCAACAGCGCATCCCCTCCCTCATGTCCATGGCTAACTCGCAGCCAGCATCCTTTAAGATTGCATATCAGAACACCCAGGGCCTTAACTCCCCTATAAAGAGACGGAAGGCATTCCAGTTCTACCACTCCCAGGGCATTGACATATTTATGCTACAAGAAACGCATTTCCCTAAAAGCTATAACCCACCTTTCCTACATCACAAATATCCAACATTCTTTTTGGTTAATGCCGACACCAAGAAAAGAGGGGTGGCCATCCTCTGTTCAAAGAATTTTCCCTTCACTCACTCCCAAACCATCAGAGATAAGGAGGGACGATACATCCTGATTAAGGGGTATGTGGTCCGAAGTATGTATACCTCTATTTCATACTACGCCCCCAACAAGAGTCAGGCAGCCATCTTTTTATCCATAATCAAATCCCTAGGCCCCATCTAGAGGGTGCAGTGATCTTGGGGGGGTGACTCCAATATTGCTTTTGACAATATGCTAGACAAGTCTGATAAAGGCAAACCTCATCCTAAAAAACCCCCAAAACAAAGCAATAGAATAGCCCGCTTTTTCAATTCTGTGGGCATGGTAGACACATTTCTCTGCCCCCCATGGTACATATGCGAGAATAGACTATATATTTGTGTCAACTTTAGAGATTCATTGAGCCATTAAGGCCTCAATAATAGACGTGGCTTGGTCAGATCATTCATTAGTATCTATAATAATCTCCGGTTTATCCTCGCCTAAAAGACCCTGACCCTGGAGACTCAATGAATCTCTCTTGAGTGACCCAGTGAGATGTGTCATGACTCATGTTAGAAAAAGATTGCAGAGAATATTTTCTGCTCAATGATGTTAACAATATATCCCCAAGCTCCCTCTGGGGGGGACACAAGGCAGTTATGAGAGGGAAACAAATACAACTAGGCTCCCAACTGAAACGAGAGCGACACCAGGACACAATTGCATTAAAAAAATAATTCAAACTAGCTAGCAAGGCTCACAAACTTCATCCCACTTTTGACTCTCTAACTAAGTTGGATGCAGCTAGGCTTGCATTGAATTCAAAACTAACCACCACAGCTGAGAAACAGGCACGCTGGATGTCTGGACGCTTTTATATCACTAGTGATAAAATAGGCCCGAGACTCGCCTCCAAATTGTCCCCCAGATTTAAACTGAATGCTCTATCGAGAATTAAATCTCGGTCAGGTAACTTGACCCAAAATCCGACCCACATTCTTGAGACCTTCCAAGAATTCTACAAAAATTTATATCCTAAAGACTTCCTAGAATCTTCCCAAAATTTAGAATCTTTTCTAGAGGGCATTCCTCTTCCCAAACTTAAAGAACATCACCTTTCCATCCTTGAGACCCCCATCTCGGAGATCGAAATTCTACAAGTCATTAAGAACCTAAAAGGCAATTCCGCCCCTGGCCCAGATGGGTTCTCCAACCACTATTATAAAAAATTTGGCTCGATCCTCTCACCTTACCTAGCCAGGCTCTTTAACTCTTTAAGAAATGGTCACCACCTGGATCCCACCTCAAATTGTGCCTTTATCTCGGTGGTTCCCAAACCGGGTAAAGATCATAGCGAAGTACAAAATTATAGTCCAATCTCTTTAAATAATAATGACATTACAATTATGACCAAAATCTATGCGATTCGCTTAGCTTCATTTATAAGTTTGTATATGCATAAGGATCAGGTGGGTTTTATTCCAGGTAGGCATGGCCCTGAGGTAAGGAGAGCAGGTTGGGATGGTGGCCCCACCCAAGAGGGTTACCTTTTATCAATTGATCTTCACAAAGCAATTGACACTGTTTCATGGCCTTACCTGTTTTCCATTTTGGGCAGGAAGGGTTTTGGACCTACATTTTTGGGAGTTATCGAAGCTCTCTATTCTAACCCCTCGGCGCAAATTAGATTCCAGGGTCACTATTCTACCCCCCTCCCAATAGAGAGGGGAACAAGACAAAGCTGCCCCTTTTCAGGCAGCATCCAGACATCCAGGGGGTACGTTGTATACAGGGCACCCATAAGTGCGCTCTTTTTGCAGACGATGTCCTCTTTATAGCCTCGCCTCTGATTTCTACACCTAATATCTTCCTATGATTACAGCACTTTAGCCAAGCTTCAGGGATCGGAGCTAACATGTCTAAGTCGGCGGCCCTGAATATATTGACCCCCACATCTACAATTGACAGACTTAAAAGACACTTTTCCTTCTCATGGAGTGATTACTCTATCCCTTATCCTGGGCATCAACATACCTTCCTCTGTCGATCATATCTTTAAAGCTAACTACCCACCATTATTTATAAAGTTATCAGAGAACCTAACTCAATGGTCCTCTCAAGAGTTATCATGGGTAGGTAAAGTAAATGCAGTAAAAATGACACTACCACCACGCATATTGTATTTCTTCCGCACACTTCCAATCCCAATGACAAAAGCTCATCTGTCCAAGCTGCAGTCAGCAATAATCTGCTTTATCTGGGGTAAGAAGGGTCACCGCCTCACTAAACAAGTCCTGTTCTGCTCGAAGTCAAAAGGGGGTTTAGGTGTTCCGAACCTCTGGTGGTACTACCTAGAAGCATGTCTAGCCCAAATCTCTATTCTCTACTCCAATAGAGTGAAACCTGACTGGGTAACAATAGAAAGGCAGGCCATACCTCATTATACGTTAGATTACTTAATTTGGTGCTTTCCTAAATCACGTCCTCCCATTCTGGCCCTGACGTTCTCCCACTCAATAATACTATGTGACAAGATCCGACAGTACCCCAAATTCATTTCCCCTTGGTTTCCCCTATCCCATATTTTCCATAACCCGCTCTTACCCCCTGGGGAACATATTAACGTGTTTCAATGGTGGTTAAACAAAGGGTTGCTTTGAATAGGACATTTTATTAATTCAAACGGACCACTATGACTCAGACATTGCATTAACATATTAGAGATGCCTCCCACTAAGAAATTTTGTTTCTTTCAGATTCCCCACTCTTTAAACTCCATATGGTCAGATAAAACAAATCTCCTTACAGTCACTCCATATGAGCAATGGTGCTCCTGGATAATAGACATGAGGGGGGCATCTTGCTTATCTATTTGGCTCTAGCCGAACGATCCGAAAAATTCACCCTTCCTGCTGAAATGGGAGCGGGACCTCGCCTTGGACTGGGACATGGACACTTGGCATGCTCACTTTCTTCATTCCAACAAGGGGATCATTAATGTCTCCTTAGTTGAGGCTAATTTAAAGATAATGTCAAGGTGGTATCTCTTCCCTACTCGCCTGGCAAGCATGTACCCTACAGCTTCTCTTATCTGTTTTAGGGAATGCAGACACATGGGGACTCCGCTACATATTCTTTAGGAATATTAGGAGGTTTTGGAATCAAATATTTCAACTTATCAGGAAAATTTGCGTTCCTATACTGCAAAACCCCCTGATTGCCCTCCTCAACCAGAGCATTCCTAAAATCCACAAACATACACAGTCTCTAATCTTCTTTATCTTATCTTCTTTATCTTACTAGGAGCCAAGCTCACAGTCACAAAGGCATGGAAGACACATACTGTGTCATTTCACCTAGCTACTTGGAAAATCTTGTGGATTTTGTCCCAAGAAAAGATCTTGAATATAATCCAAGGCACTACTGCTAAATTTGAAAAGATCTGGGAACCATGGGCTCTACACTTCAGATTCACATTGTAGTATGACTCCCTCTCGTCATTTTTTAAAAGTAACAACTCCTTTTCATGGGGTAGCGGTTCTTCCTCCCATGCATCTCTCTCACTCCAATCTGATCCTCTTACATATATGTAAGTGATATAACTAAAGGTTTGCTGGGCAATGTATGTCTCTTTGCTGATGATACAAAGGTGTGTAATAGGTTTGATGTCCCTGGAGGTGTCTGTTACATGGAACATGATTTGGCATTGCTGGAAGATTGGTCAAAGCAGTGGAGACTGCAGTTCAATATTTCTAAATGTAAAATAATGCATCTAGGGAAAAAGAATCCGCTTAGAGAGTACAGCATTGGGGGCACAGTGTTAGCCAGCACTACAGAAGAAAAAGATTTGGGGGTGCTTATTTCAGATGATTGCAAAATGAGCAAACAGTGTAACCAGGCAGTGGGAAAAGCAAATAGAATTCTGGGATGTATCAGTAGAGGGATCACCAGCAGGAGGAAGGAGGTTCTGATCCCTCTATATAGATCTTTAGTGAGACCTCACTTAGAATACTGTGTCCAGTTCTGGAGACCACACTTACAAAAAGATATTGATAAAATAGAACGAGTTCAGAGACGGGTAACAAAAATTGTGAAAGGTCTGGGGGATAAAACATATCAAGAGCGACTTCAGGAACTTAATATGTACAGTCTGGAGGAAAGAAGGGAGAGGGGAGACATGATTGAAACCTTTAAATACATCAAGGGGTGAATAAGGTTCAGGAGGGCAGTCTTTTCAATATGAAACCAAAATCAAGAACACGGGGACATGACCTCAAACTAACTGGGGGGAAGTTCAAAACTAATCTTAGAAAGTATTATTTTACTGAAAGGGTGGTTGATGATTGGAATAAACTACCAACAGAGGTTGTGAGACAGTCAACAGTAAATGGCTTCAAACATGCTTGGGATAAACATAAATCCATAGTCAGACAGCAAGGTTAATGTAAAAAAAATAAATAAATAAATAAAAAGGGGCAGACTCGATGGACTACTCAGTCTTTTTCTGCCGTCACTTTTCTATGTTTCTATTTTTCTATGTTTCTATGAAACCATATAGAAAAAAGTGCTCTTATGCATAAAAAAGTCCACTCTTCCCCGAAGTAGATTAATAAACTCAAACAGGTAACGTTCACTTTCTGACTTTTTCACCTTCTTAAGTGTAAAAACACCACCACGTGATCTCCACCAGATGTGCCCTCACCTTATGGGCGTATGATAAACGCCTTTTGTAAACAGATATCCTCTAGTATAGCTCTTCCACCCAGATTATAGCAGTATGCACTTCACATATATGTTCATATTAAATCTCTCCACTAGTCCAACCGTTTGGGAGTGGTAGACCGAGGTACGGAGATGCGAGATTTTATACAACCTGCACAATTTCTTGGTTACCCGGGACATAAACGGGGTGCCCTGATCCGTTAGGATCTCTTTAGGGATCCCCACCCAACTAAACACGTGGACCAACTCCCTGGAGATAGTCTTAGCGGAGGTGTACCACAAGAGTATGGCTTCTGGATAGTGGGTTACGTAATTTAGTATTACTAGGATGTGTTCGTGTCCCCGGGCAGACTTTACAACGGGTCCTACGAGATCCATGACAATTTTTTTTTAAGGCACTTCAATTATGGGCAGTGGAACAAGTGGACTACGTAAATAGGGTGAGGGCACAGAGAGTTGACACTCAGGGCAGGATTCACAATACTCTCTGACATCTGCATGCAACCAGGGCCAGAAGAATCTCTGGGTTATTCTCTCCCTGGTCTTATCCATACCCAGATGTCCCCTCATTACATGTCCATGGGCTAGATCTAGCACCATCCTGTGAAAGGGTTTGGGAACTACTAGCTGTTCCACCTCGTCCTCCCCTCATTTCACCACCTGATACAACAAATTATTTTTAAGAGCCATGTAGGGAAAAGATACCCCCCAATTAGGGTCCACAGGTTCCCCATGCATTACCTTCACGTTTTCTCTGGCTCTAAGGAGAGTGACATCCCGTAGTTGCTCTGTACAGAAGTCCTCTCTCTGGACCATAAGTCAGGTACTACATTCTGTTCACTCTCACAGTCATGGTGAGAGACATTTTCTTTGTTAGTAGCCCCCAGCTGGGGGCTGTCTTCCAGCTCCTCTGACTCCCCAGCCAGTACAGGAAAAAGAAGAGGGTCTCCTCCTTCCTTGGTCCTGCCACCAGTCTCCCATTCCATTTGGCAAAAAGGGTCTGTGAGAGCTCCCATGCATTTTCAGCAGGGGGGCTCTATCCTCCAGCCTCCCTGGGCCTTCCCATAACCTCCAAAAATGGGGAAAATCCCTGCCCACTAGGTTGTCATATAGCAGTGAAGGTACTGCCCCCACTGAATGAGTCACACTGCCCCAAGGGGTGTCAATCTCAACCACCGCCATCTGGTAGTCACGAGTGTCCCCATAGATGCAAATTACCCCCGACAGTGCTAGGGTGCAACCTTGCAGGGTTTATACAATTGCTTTTTACTGATGTTACCACACTACCAGAGTCAAGCAGTGCAGTGACTGGCTTTCTATCAACAAAAATCACACACATTTGCTTCTCCATGCAATTTGAACATGATGCTGTATATGCAGCCTGTGCAAAAAGAGATCTTTCACCCCTAGATACATTGGAGTGGGGCGCAGATGGGTGCATCAAGTCCTCAGCAGCAGTGTATCTCTCCACGAGATCCACGAGTTGGTTGGCGGTTTTGGGGTCTCCATGACTGACCCATTTCCTCAAAGCAGCAGGGAGCGCACGTAGATAGCGCCACCATCTGGGGACCTGGCTAAGTGTCCGGCTGTAGCTACTTCCTGGTGAGGTGGACCAGGTCAAACATTTGTGAGCGGGGTGGCTTGTCAGGGCGATAGGTTGGGCCCGGACTGCCATAGAGTCTCATAGTCCTGGGCCTTATCAAATTCCAGATCAAAGTATGCTTTCTGGGGTTCGCCAGTCAAGAATGGTGCTTATCAGTCCCACCCACTGTTCTTTTGGCCATCCTTCGAGAAAAGCGACTCAAAAGTCGTGAGGTATGCCTCCATGTCATCCACAGGTGTCATCTTCTGCATGTGGTAATAGGCGTGTACCAACTTTGGTTCCACTGTCACTGGAGGTGTGGGCCTCTACTTTAATTCCAGCAGGGCCTCCGCAAACTATTGGTGCTTCTGCTGTTGGGCCGGGGCTTGGCAACTTTCCTCTCACTGTGCTGCTGCAGCCTGTGCAACCCAGAGGTTGGTTTCCTGCTGAGCAGCCTGTTGTGCTGCAGCAGCCTCACAACCTGGCGGTTGGTTTCCTGCTGAGCTGCATTGGCTTGAAGCAGGGCCTTCAAAATTTCCTCCATCTTGGAAAGGTGCTCCACCACGTGTGGGAGATTAACTTGTGAGGATCAACCTTCCTGAGGAAAAATAGTCAGCGTGCAGGCAAGTTTCCTTAAACTCTGGCGGCTTGTCGGGTTTATTGGTAATAGATTTGCATATTAAAAAACAAACAAAACAGAAAATAAATCCTTGCTGTCTGGCGCTAAACTAAACATAGTTTCCTCACTATACGGTGTGGGGCTGGCCCCCGACACCCACAAAACATAAGCCACAATGCAAACCTTGTCTTTTAAAGTCCAAACAGACACAGAGCTCCCTCAGATCCCTCTCTGAATTCCAGGTCAGAGCTCTAGTGAGATCTCTTCCTGATCTTTTAAGCCACCTGCTGGTGGACTCCAGTGGACCACAAACTCTGGACCGGAACAAGCTCTTCCATGGTGGCTGGCAAAATGCGGACCGGACTCTGTTTAATCTAGTCCACATGAACGCATACAAGGCATCAGGTAGCGTCCGTCTACCACTTCGCCTCATATACTGTCACAATATATATATACAGTGCAGTTAGTGTAGACTATATATACAGTGCATTCGGCGGTGTGCAGTATATAATGCACTTCAGGCGGTGTATTAGTTCATAAATATATATATATATATATATATATATATATATATATATATATATATATATATATATCAGTATATCACAAAAGTGAGTACACCCCAACATTTTTGTAAATATTTTTTTACACCTTTTCATGTAACAACACTGAAGAAATGACACTTTGCTACAATATAAAGTAGTGGGTGTACAGCTTGTATAACAGTGTAAGTTTGCTGTTCCCTCAAAATAACTCAACACACAGTCATTAATGTCTAACAAAAGTGAGTACACCCTTAATTAAAAATGTCCAAATTGGGCCCAATTAGTATTTTCCCTCCCCGGTGTCATGTGACTTCTTAGTGTTACAAGGTCTCAGGTGTGAATGGGGAGCAGGTGTGTTAAATTTGGTATTATCGCTCTCACTCTCTCATACTGGTCACTGGAAGTTCAAAATGGCACCTCATGCAAAGTACTCTCTGAGGTTCTGAAAAAAAAGAATTGTTGCTCTACCTAAAGATGGCCTAGGCTATAAAAAGATTGCCAAGACCCTGAAACTGAGCTGCAGCACGGTGGCCAAGACCATACAGCAGTTTAACAGGGCAGGTACCACTCAGAACAGGTCTAGTCATGATCGACCAAAAAAGTTGAGTCCCTTTTATGATTAACCCGGGTTAAACCTGTAAAAATTAATTCCCACATGAGTGAAAACAATCTGTAATTACTGACACACAACTCAATAAAA
>BLSH010324314.1:444272-461311 GCA_018402905.1 Glandirana rugosa | reverse complement strand
ATCTCTAATTTCTGCTATCTGTCCTCAGAGCAACAGCACAGACAGCAGTAGTAAAGTAATCTATCTCAGGATGCAGGATCAGGTCTTAAAATGTCTCAAATCTGTCCCTCACGCAGTCAGCTACCTTTCCCTACACTAGCCCAAGGAGCATGTGACTGCAGCACTGTGACTCCAGCTTATAAAGAGGCTGGGTCACATGATGCACTGGCCAATCACAGCCATGCCATTAGTAGGCATGGCTGTGATGGCTTCTAAGGGCAAACCAGTGAAACACTTGTTGATTGGCTGCCCTGCAGCTTCTCAACACGTGGAGTAAAATAGCAGAACCCCGGACCGAACCTGAACGATTTTTGAAATGTCCGGGTCCGGGTCCGTGCCACGGACACCCGAAAGTTCGGTACGGACCCGAACGTTACAGTCCAGGTTCGCTCAACACTAATCATCATATCTTTTTTTTCAGCCGGCGATTTCCTGCAATATAAAAGCCATCCCTGTGGCTCATTGTCCACTGAATTGCTTTTACAGGCAGTGGGAGGGGAAGACTCCCTCCCACCGCCCTCCGCTGTCTCTCCGGGCTCCCATGCAATCAGGAAGCCAGAGATCTGATCTGGTGGAAGTGCCAGATTACCACAGAGCTGGCCAAGGTTCAGATGGCCTCCGGCCATCTCTATGACCCTGGGAGGTGACGTTGTGACTTTCGGCTCTGGCAAGTGTAAACCCTGCCATTTTTTCCACTAGAAAGCAGAGATCAATGCTTTTTTTGATGTCTTGCTTTCCAGGGAAGCAGAGATATCTGGGGTCTTATAGAACCCAGATCTCTCCATAAAGATGACTTGTAATGCCTTATTTCTATCACAAGGGATGTTTACATTTCTTGTTATAATAATAAAAGTGATCTAAAACATGTTTAAACGGACAGTGTAAAAATTTAAAAATAAAAATAAAATAAATATATAAAAAAAATTAAAGCACCCTATCCCCTCGTGCTCGCATGCAGAAGCAAACACATACGTAGGTCTTGCCCGCTTTTGTAAATGGTGTTGAGTTATTGCTGTGAATATCAGAGCGAGAGCAATAATTCTAGTGCTAGACTCCCTCTGTAACTGTAAACAGGTAACCATTAAAAAATGTTAGTGTCGCCTATGGAAATTTTCTGGTGCCGTAGTTTCCACTAGCGTGCATAATTTTAAAGCGTGACATGTTAGGTACCTATCTACTTGGCGTAACAACATCTTTTTATATTTTACAAAAAAATGGGTTAGATTTTGCGCTTTTTTGCATTAAAATTCATTAAAGTGTATTGTTTTCCAAAAGAACTGCATTTTAAATATTGCTATGCAAATACTGTGTAACATTGCATCGATTGCCATTTTATTCTCTAGGGTCTCCGCTTAAAACATATATAATGTTATAAAATCACTGATTTTCACATGTAGGAGAGAAATGTCAGAATTGGCCTGGGTAGAAACTGGTTAATAACCATTTAATAAATAACTTATTACCACCAAATAATATTATGGTGGTGATGTTAGTGTTACATCAAAGACAATGTGCCGATTCTTTTAACTACACTTGCAATTTCTTCTCTCTACCTTATTTAAAGATAAAGCTTGACTCTGGTGCATTCTGACTGACTGACTCTGTTGGGATCATATTTAGGCTCCATTCGCACTAGCATTTTTCATAAGCTAGGAAAAAACGCTGGATTAAAAATGCTGATAATAGCATCTTTGTGGCAGCTTCTAGTAGCATTTTAGTAGCTTTTAGAAGCATTTATAAGCTTTTAGGAGCATTGAAGAGCATTAGCATTTTATTGGTGTTTTTGTAGTACATGAAGGGAAAAAGAAAAAAAAAGTTTACAAGTTGTTAGGAGCATTTTAGTAGCATTTAGAAGCACTTCGGAGCGTTTAGGAATTTTCAGCGGTTTTTTTTCTGCTGGAAAAACGCTCCAAAAAACTCGACAAAAACATTTTTTTTCTGCTCCTAGACGCTGAAGCTCAAAAAATGCTAATAGCTTAAAGTAGTGTGCATGGACTTATAGGATAACACTATTTAGTTTCTAGGATTCTAAAAAAATGCTAATAACAGCTTCCAGGAGCTTAAGGCCTCATACACACTGGCGTTTTTTGACGCCACTTTTTTTGGGTGTTTTTTGCAGCTCTCCATGTTATTCAATGGCCCTCTAAAAACGCTGACGTTTTTGAGCAGTAGAGGGCGTCGGTGTTAGTGAGCTGTTTCTAGAACGCGGGACCAGTGTGTTCTGAGGCTGTAGCGTTTTGGCGTTTTTTGACGCTAATCGACAAAACGCTCACTAAAGCTCACTAATGCCCGCTAACACCGTACCGGCATTAACCAGCGCTTTTTGACACCAACATTTTTAGGTTGAAAAATAGCAGAGGACTGATTTTTTAAAAAATAAACGCCTATTGACGCTGATGCTCACTTACGCTCACTAACGCCGTTTTTCCAAAACGTCGGACCCGACGTTTTACTTATTTTTTCTCAGACGCCCATGTGTATGAGGCCTAAAAATGCCAGTGTGCAACTTGCAGAGAGAAAGCACTGCAGGTGAGGTAAGAAGAAAAATGAACTCTCCATCTCTGTGCTTACATCACTGCATGGTAGCAGGGTGGGGCATTTTTCTAAAAACAAGGGCCCTTGGGAGATTAAATCCCAGGTAGACACCTGAACTTTGTAATGCCCTGTGTATGACCTTACTAGAACTATTCTATACAATTCTGATAAATGATAATGTATATAAACCTAAAAACATTAATAATAAGCCACCCTTAGAAATACATTGGCAATTGTCCAATCCAGCCACAGCTCTTGAACTGCAGCCACTATGAGCTGACATTTCTTAAGGGAAATAATGACTGTACATGTAAGGACATCTTCTTTGACTGACATTGCTGAGATAAGCCTGAGCCAAGGTGATTGTGTGCTCTTTCCTTAACCCATCTAACGTCAGCATAGAGAGTTGCCTCAAGGTGGTTGAATTGTTACACACGCTGTTAATTAATATGAGAATGATGGAACTGTTGCCAGGTCAGAATTTGGAAATTAGTTAAAAAAGAAAAAGATAGGATTATCCTTCGTTATTAACTGTGTGAGAAGCTAGGAGCAATTGATTTAACATTTACTTGTCTAGCCAATATGGGGTCTTTACATAGGCGTGCGCAGGGGGTGTGCCATGTGTGCCTGGGCACACCCTAATCCCCCAGTGCAGTGCAGATTCCCCTGCTGATATTTCACCAAAGCCCCCCCCAATGGGGCTCCTAAACAAAATTGTAAAAAATAATAAATAAATAAAATAATAAAAATAAAAACTACTAACACCATCCACTTGCCCTACTGGCACCAATCTCTGCCCTGCTGACAAGTCCACTGCTCTATTGAAACCATCCATTGCCCTACTAACAATTTCTATTTTCTAATACATTTGGGGTGCACACCCTAATGCAATAAGCTGAGCACACCTATGGGTCTTTACATCCTCTGGCAATAGGTAATAGTGATGAGCACATGTTCTTGGTCGAAAACAGGAGTGGTGTCTATCTCAGATTGATTTGTAGGGAATGATGACCAACCTTATAAATACTCCCTCAATATTGTCGGGTTCCAACCAGCTGCCTGGTTGACAACTGACTCAGCTGAGAGCCAGAGCCAGCTGTTTCCGCCCCTTCTCCAGCCCAACTCTCCAGTGAGTGCTGCAGTAGCAGAGTGGAGAGGGGTGGCTAACAATCACTGCTCTCCACTTCGGGCAGACTGAGAATGGAAAAATCAACGGTCATGTGATTGCTCAGTTCTTGATCTTAGAGCCGATGTGGGACAACTGCAGCATCAGGCCAATTTTTATTTTTTTATAAACCTCATAACTTCTCCTTTAAACACTGATATTATATAAGCATTTAAAGTGCATCTTTTATAAATATTCTCTTGCTATATACACAATTTTCAGGTTTATTGATAGATTGTCAGCACAGAGCTGTATGATTCTGTAGAGCATTTAAAATATCTTTGCATTGTTGTATTAAAATTAGGGAGGGGCCGAACCCCCCCCCCCCACCGGTTCAGTTCGCGAACCAGAACATGCGAACCAGAACATGCGAACAGGCAAAAATTTAGTGCGAACATTCGAACACCATTATAGTCTATGGGACCCGAACATGAAAAATCATAAGTGCTCCTTTTAAAGGCTTATATGCAAGTTATTGCCATAAAAAGTGCATGGGGGCCTGGGTCCTGCCCTAGGGGACATGTATCAATGCAAAACATAGTTTTTAAATCAACCGTTTTTTCAGGAGCAGTGATTTTAGTAATGCTTAGAGTGAAACAATAAAAATGAAATATGCCTTTAAATAATGTGCTTGGGGGTCCCCTTAGTCTGCCTGTAAAAGGGTTCACCTCTGTGGTGTTTAGAACAGAGCAAAAGTAAAATGACATATGTAAAGGAAATATTGTCATTTAAAACCACTTGTGGTTGTAATGTATTGCTGGCTCCTGGCAATATAGAAAAAAATGATTGAAAAAATTGGCGTAGGGTCCCCCTCCCAGTTCATGCCAGGTCCTTCAGGTCTGGTATGTGTACTAAATGGAACCCCTCGCCAAAATGTAAAAAAAAATTGATGTGGGGTTCCCCTAAAATCCCAACCAGACCCTTATCCGAGCATGCAGCCTGGCCGGCCAGGATAGGGGGGACAGGTGAGCACCCCCCCTCCTGAACCATACCAGGCTACATGCCCTCAACATGAGGAGTATGGGTGCTTTGGGGCAGGGGGGCTCCGTGCCCCCCACTCCAAAGCACCTTGCGCCTATGCTGATGGGGACAAGAGCCTCTTCCCCACAACCCTGGGCTGTGGTTGTGGGGGTCTGCGGGCGGGGGCTTATCGTAATCTGTAAGCCCCCTTTAATAAGGGGGCCCCCAGATCACAGCCCCTTCCCTATGTGAATTAGTATCAGGTACATCGTACCCCTACTAATTCACCAAAAAGTGTCAAAAAAGTAAAAAGCACAGGAGACAATTAGGGACAAGTCATTTTAAAAATAAATAAATAAATAAATAAGTGTCCCCTGTTGTAATCCATCGTCAATCACGGTGCGCGACGGTCACATGACATCAGAAGGGGCGGGGTCGCTCGCTTACGTCGCCGGGTGGCCCTGCCATATAAATGAACTGTCAAAGCAAAATGCGTGCAGACAGTGGGAGCCCTCCCAAAGGGGAAGAGCTGTGCATGCCATCTGCGCGCAATGCATTATGGGGCACTCCGCGGCGGTGAAGTCGATGCGAACGCCCCATAATGTTCTAAATTCGATGCACGGGCAAACTTACTTATGTTTGACTCGAACCGCGGGCCCATCCCTGATTAAAATACAACTCTTCATGAAATAACTTATTAAAAACATATTGAAAGGTACATACTGAATAAACAATTCTATTGTCACCTTTACTACATCAAAATTTAGGTCACAAAGCAGTCCTCTTAAAAGAATCTAAAAACTATTACAAAAAAGTGACCATAATTTATAAATCCTTACCACTCTGCTTGTGCTCCACAATATGACAAATATCCTCCAAGCTTACTATAGTAACTAATGATACATAATTGGATAATAAGTATCAGTTCAACAGTATAATGTCTGAAACAAATTCAATAAATATGTAAATCAACATTAGGTTGTTTTATACCAATGTAACAAGCATGAATCTAAAGAGCCTTCTAAAACATGATTAATTCTACCACGCCCATTAGATGTATTAAATGCACTCATTCACATATGTGTATGGATGTTTCTATTATAAGAATTGAATAATTACATAATTTAAGTTAGCATTGCAACAAATGGTGCCACTAGTTGTTAGATCAGTTTGAATTAATAACAACACTCCTTACTGAGCTTCTACAGTCAAATTATGCTAGCCAGTGTTTTTTAATATTTATGTAATATCATGCATCTATTAAAGTCATCTAGCCCAGGATAAAATTATGGATACTTACAGTTCCACAAAAATCCTGTTTTCTGCTTTATGACTTACAAAGATATAATAGAACGTGTGAAAATATATATATTTTTTTATAGCTAGAAGGACAAGGTCCTGGCCTACCAAGAGATAACGTCATAGAGAGGAACCAATGAACTCAATGGTCTGTATCATTATGTGTATAAGATAGTAAGGAGGTGAACATTGTTAATTATGTGTTATGTAAAAAGTAAGCAGAGGGGAGGACACAGAATGTGACAATGACAAAAATGATTAACTAAAGAGCACTTTAGAATTGATGTGTAAATATTATATGAGCTGAAATGTTTGTTCATGAAAACTATCAATTTGATCAGTTTTGCTTAAATAGAAAGCTTTGCTGGGTAATTTGCTACTCTAAATTTCACCATAGTATGATAACATTTAAAAATAACCTAGTAATATGTATTGTGTGGTTGCATATATTTCCAAGTTAGGGCCAGTTCACACCACATGCAGTCCAGTGCGTTTTTTTTCTGCATCAAAAACGCGTGGAGAGTAGGCTATATGGTTTTCAATGGTATAGTTCACACCAGTGCAGTCAGTTCCAATGTGTTCCAGTTCCAGAAAAAAAAGTAGAACATGCTGCATTTTTTCTGCACTGAACTGTACTGGAACGCGGTAAAGCGCATAAAAAACGCACCGGAACGCACCAAAAATGCACTGGAACGCACTTAAATGCACCAAAAACGCACTGGAACTCACATTTTATTTTAGGTGAAGAAAAAAAGGGGGGGGGGGGGAACTGCACTGGATTGCATCAAAAACGCACCAAAAACACACTGGAACGCACCAAAAACACACTGGAACGCACCAAAAACGCGTCAACAACGTGCATGCAGAAAAGCATCTGCGTTTCTATGGTGTGAGGGCCAGTTCACACCATAGAAACGCAGTTCGGATATGTTCCGGATGCTAACCCCCACATATTGTGGAGGATGCGGGCATCTTCCTGAACAAGTGGAAAGATGGAGGATGTGTTAAAAGCCCTGCTGCAGGCCACTGCAACCCAGCAGGAAACCAACCGCCAAGTTGCAGAGGTTGTGGCAGGCCAGCAGGAGACAAATCGCCAGATTGGGAAGGCTCTGGTGAAGTTAAAGAAGGGGTCCGCAGCACCTTTGCCTCTGGAGCAGAAAATGGTGCGTGCCAAGAGTCGTTGTTCGATAAGGATGGCAAAACGAGCAGTGTAAATAAGTATATTATATAGTGTGGGGCATGGACTTAGCTCCCTGAGCCATGATTGGCCAAAGGCTCTCACAGCAGATTGTGCTGTGATTGGCCAAAGCATGCAGATCAGGTGCATGCTTTAGCCAATCATCAGCCATCAACGTACTGCGATCTCGCAGTGCATTATGGGGCATTTGGCAGCGCTCGAATTTGCCACGAACGTCCCTTAATGTTTGTTGTCCTCCGAACAAATGAACACCTGATGTTCGAGTCGAACTTACATTCGACTCGAACATCGGACTATGCCTTCTGATTAGTCCATCAAGTTCGCCCGTTTTCACTTTTTTTTTTCTTTGTTTCTTTTTGTTTTTCTTTTTCGTTAACTTTCATCTAAGTATAAGTCCATGTTTGTCCCAAGCATGTGTGGAGCCATTTACTGTTGACTGTCTCACTACCTCTGATGGAAGTTTATTCCGAGCATCAACTACCCCTTCAGCAAAACAATACTTTCTAGAATTAGTTTTCCTCCAGTTAGCTTGAGGACATATCCCCATGTTCTTTATTTTGGTTTCATATTTTATATTTAAGTGCTTACTTGCAGAATTTTCCTGTATACATTATTTTTATTAACTTGAAATGTGCCTTTGAACTTGCTATCAAATTTGACTTCTTTAGGAAAAGTCAGTTCTCTAGCAAAGCCCTATCCCTCCTTGAATGTCATAGTCCTCTACTCTTCTGGGAGTGTCTAATTACTGTCTGTGCTGGGCCAGCTACTCCTCTCCCCTTATCTCTCTACAAAATCTTGTATGAAGCTGCCAGGGAAGAAGCACAGGGGAATACTATGTAGTGTCACTTGAGTGAATGCCCTGAGTCTGTCATATACATAACCAGAAGATATCTCAGGGTTTGGGATATCTACACAAGGGAGGCTTTTACATTTAAACAAAAAAAAAATGCATAAAATAACCTAAATGCACAATACATACACTTGTTGTAAAGATCAGTAAATCAGTGCTGCTTTCAGGACCACAAAGAAACATTGACATTTTTATGTTTGACTGCAGCAATTTACACTTATACACATACACATGCACACAAGGGTTTGCACATATAAGCATACATTAAAGCATTGCTCAAACCATCATAAATATTCATTACAGCAAGTCTTGGGTTCCCTCCCACTATGATGCTCTTGGCCGCTATTTGTTGTTGTTTCTACCACCTCTTGCTTCCTCCTATTTGTTTTGCCTCCTACTGCCTTCTCTTGGTACACAGCCAATAGGGTGTTGCTGGCAGAGTGGCAGACAGTTGCCTGCACTAATGAGAAGGAACACCCCCAGCCAAAGCTGCACATGATGAAAGGCAGAAGTTGGGTGTGTGGCTGCAACACATGTGTGCTCACCTGTTAAGCAGTGTCCTGTACACCTTGAGACAATGCAGCTCTTGTACTGAGACCTTTTAAAGGGCTTGTAAAGGCATGCATTAAGATAAAAGGCATGCATTAAGATAAAAAACCTTCTGTGTGCAACAGCCCCCTCAGCCCCCCTAATACATACCTGAGCCCCATCTCTATCTAGCGATGTTGTAGAAGTGTCTTGGCTGACCGGGACTCCCCTCCTCATTGGCTGAGACAGCAGTGTGGCACCATTGGCTCCCGCTGATGTTAATAAAAGTCAGTCAGCCAATGAGGAGAAAAGAGGACGGGTCCTGGCTGCAGCTCCATGTCTGAATGGACATACATAGCTGCAGCTTGGCTTGGGTGCCCCCATAGCAAGCTGCTTGCTGTGGGGGGAACTCAACAGGAGGGAGGGGCCAGGAGCACAAAAGAGGGACCCGAGAAGAGGGGGATCTGGGCTGCTCTGTGCAAAACCACTGCACAGAGCAGGTAAGTATAACATGTTTGTTATTTTTAACTAAAAAAAGGAGACTTCACAATCACTTTAAGTTGTAGGAATCAAAAGCCAAGTGGTAAGTACTAATGTCTTACGATGCCTTGAATTGAGACGCATACTAGTGTATTTTGTGAAGAGTGTGCTTATAAAGATTTATGTTGCATGAAAGGTCGCCAACGTTATGCTGAGACAATGCATAAAAAAACATACTTCAGGCACTTCACCTAATTTTTTTTGTACGTTTCAGATGAAGAGTTTCTGGAAATCCCTCCTTGGCCGGCTGTATCACAACATAACAGATGAACAGCTTTCCAAACGTGGTGTACCAGCAAAGAGATCTTCATGAAGACCTCATCCTTATGCCACTGATCTGTTTTTCTTAGAGGTAAATGGAGTCATGGAAGTGTACAAATTTAGTGTGTTAAGTTAGATGTCATCAAACAACACACAAAAGTGTAGATGGTAAAACCTACTTGCAGCACTGCTCTAAGTGTCTTAAAAAAGGAGCTCCAGCCCACCCCCCCAAAAAAAAAAGAAATTAAAAGTTACTAGCTACAAATACTGTACCTGTTGACTTTTAATCTAAGGACACTTACCTGTCCAGGGTCCAGCACTGTCCTCACCAAGCCGATTATCCGATCCGCTTTGGGTCCAGGTGCATCTTACCTATGGGAAACCAGCAGTGAAGCCTTGTGGCGTGTGCGAGTCGTGTTGCACTTTGTGAATGGTCCTGCACTCTTCTGGTACCTCTGATGTGTCCCAGAAGGCTGCGGGGGAAAGAGGGGGCCGAACTTCTGCTCTGATCACCGTGTCGGGTAACTGTCAAAACCAGGTACGTGTCCCCCACCCCAAAGACATAGTTACATAGTAAGTAAGGCTGAAATAAGACAATAGTCCATTCAGTTCAACCTGTGTTAGTGTACGTGTGTCAGTGTCTATAAATATTTCCCATATCCCTGTATGTCGTGTTCTTTAAGATGCACATCCAAGAGTCTTTTAAAAATACCCATACTTCCCATAGCCACCATAAATTGTGGAAGAGAGTCTAATAGAACCCCCAGATCCTTTTCCACCCTTGAAGTTAGTAGTTTGCATTTATGTTTTTTGCCCCCAAGTGCATTACTTTACATTTCTCCACATTAAACCTAATTTGCCATTTTTCTGCCCAAGACTGCCAATTGTTAAAGGGAGGGAGGCTGAATACAAGCAGAACTTCCACTTTTGGGTGTAGTTACACTTTAAATTATCAATACAGTGACCTACTGAGAGAAAAGGGAGTGCAGTTATCCAAGAATACTTTACCCAGAGAGCAAAATAGCCATACAATATAGGGATGCAGTACACTGACAGTTCAGCACGTCATGGTGGATGGCAATGGTCTCAGCCTCAGTTCCTCCTTGACCATGTGCCCCCCTGAGGTGTTTCACCCCACCCCCAAAGCTTAATCGTAGAGGTGGAGTGAAAAGTGTCAGAGGGCTTGGTCAAGAAGGAGCTGAGACTGAGGCTGTGTTCATCCACCATCACACGCTGAGCTGTGGGTGTGCGGCATCCCTGTGTTGGTTGACAAAGTGTAGATATTGATTTTAGAGTGTATTTATTGAAATGTTCATTTTTTAATTTATTTGTTAGGACAAAAAGTAACTGGGCTGATGTAGAGGAGAAAGACTGGGAAAGTGATGACAGTTAATCAAATTCTTCAACAACATCAGAGGAGGTGATGCTCGGGCCGAACTTTCGCTGTTTGGTTGTTCGGTGAACAAACGGGATGTTCGACCATTTGTTCGGCCCCCGAACCAACCAAAAGGCACTGAAAAATGCATTGCAAGCTCTGATTGGCTGAAGCAGTGAAAGCTTCAGCTAATCAGGGCACAGAGCACTGTCAAAGTCATGATTGGACACTGCCATCATGACTTTATCCAATCATAGCTCAATACCACCCAACAGTATAAAAGTATTTTTTCAATGGCAGCCATTTTCAGTGTGATTTCGACTGGAGAGATAGAACAGGGCTCTGTTTAGTGCTATTAGTTAGCTAGTGTGCTAAACTGTGCTATTTTGCGTTAATTCTCAGTGTAGAATATTAGTTTAGTGTCAGTCTAGGGATAGTGTGAGTGTAGTGAGAAGGACCACTCAGCTTTGCATAGTGTGCAGATAGAGTAGGGACAGCTCAGATAGTTTCACTGTAGTGCAGTGAGACTGTGTCATTCATACATACATTAGTGTATATATAGAGTAGGGACAGCTCAGACAGTTTCAGTGTAGTGAGACTGTGTCAGTAATCGTTACATAAGTGTATAGCTTGAGTAGGGACAGTTCAGATAGCGCCAGTGTAGTGATGTTTTCAGATAGCGTCAGTGTAGTGATGGTTGAACACTGTCTATTTGATTGCGTTACTGCAAGTTTAACACCATTTACTTCTGTGTGTGTTACTGCCAGTTTAACGCCATTTACTTCTGTGTGCATTACTGCCAGTTGAACGGCATTTACTTCTGTGTGCATTACTGCCAGTTTAACGCCATTTACTTCTGTGTGCGTTACTGCCAGTTTAACGCCATATAGTTCTAAGTGCGTTACTGCCACTTTAACGCCATATAGTTCTAAGTGCGTTACTGCAAGTTTAATGCCATTTACTTCTGTGTGCGTTACTGACAGTTTAACGCCATTTAGTTCTAAGTGCGTTACTGCCAGTTTAACGCTGTATAGTTTTAAGTGCGTTACTGCCACTTTAACGCCATATAGTTCTAAGTGCGTTACTGCAAGTTTAATGCCATTTACTTCTGTGTGCGTTACTGACAGTTTAACGCCATTTAGTTCTAAGTGCATTACTGCCACTTTAACGTTAGGGATGGGCGAATGGTTCGGCCCGAGCGGGCCGAACTTTCGCTGTTTGGACGTTCGACAAACAACCGAACAAATGGGACAGTCAACCATTTGTTCTGCCCCCTGGACCAACCAAAATGCAATGTGACACTGAAAAGTGCATTGCAAGCCCTGATTGGCAGAAGCAGTGAAAGCTTCAGCCAATCAGGGCACAGAGCACTGTCAGAGTCATGATTGGACACTGTCATCATGACTTTATCCAATCATGGCTCAATACTGCCCCACAGTATAAAAGTATTCTTTCAATGGCAGCCATTTTCAGTGTGATTTAGACTGGAGAGAGATAGAACAGGGCTCTGTTCAGTGCTATTAGTTAGCTAGTTTGCTAAACTGTGCTATTTTGCTTTAATTGTCAGTGTAGAATAGGGACGGACCAGTTGTTCGTCTTGAACAACGGTCGTTCTCCCGTTTGTCAGAATTAGAACATTATGGGGCATTCGCGGGAACTTCGAGCGCCCCATAATGCATTCCAATGATGGGGAAATGCTGCCTGCTGATTGGTCATGGCATGCACATGACCTGCATGCTTTGGCCAATCACAGAGTGCTTTGCTGTGAGAAATATGATTGGCTAAAGGCAGGGTGCCTTTAGCCAATCACTGCTCAGCAGCCTCACTCAATCCACACCCAGCACTATATAAAGCCGCTTGTGTAGTGGCTCTCTGTAGTGTGTGAAAAACTGTGGATAGACAGTCAACTTAGCTAGTGATGTGCAGGCAGTTCAATGTAGCTAGTGAAGTGATTATTGTGAAAAAAATATAGATAGATAGATAGATAGATAGATAGATAGATAGATAGATAGATAGATAGATAGATAGGGCGATCTATATACAGTCAGTTAGTACAGGCGGTTTAGTGTAGAGTGAAATCTATACTAGATAGATAGATAGATAGATAGATAGATAGATAGATAGATAGATAGATAGATAGATAGATAGATAGGGCGATCTGTATACAGTCAGTTAGTGTAAAGTGAAATATATATTAGATAGATAGGGCAATCTATATACAGTCAGTTAGTACAGGCAGTTTAGTGTAAAGTGAAATATATACTAGATATATAGATAGGGTGACCTGTATACAGTCAGTTAGTGCAAAAATATACAGTTGTGCTCATAAGTTTACATACCCTGGCAGAATTTATGATTTCTTGGCCATTTATCAGAGAATATGAATGAGAAAACAAAAACATTTCTTTCACTTATGGTTAGTGTTTGGCTGAAGCCATTTATTACCAATCAACTGTGCTTACTCTTTTTAAATCCTAATGACAACAGAAACTACCCAAATGACCCTCATCAAAAGTTTACATACCCTGGTGATTTTGGCCGGATAACATGTACACAAGTTGACACAAAGGGGTTTGAATGGCTATTAGAGGTAACCATCCTCACCTGTGATCTGTTTGCTTGTAAGTAGTGTGTGTATAAAAAGTCAATGAGTTTCTGGACTCCTGACAGACCCTTGCATCTTTCATCCAGTGCTGCACTGACGTTTCTGAGTCATGGGGAAAGCAAAATAATTGTCAAAGGATCTGCGGGAAAAGGTAGTTGAACTGTATAAAACAGGAAAGGGATATAAATAGATATCCAAGGAATTAAAAATGTCAATCAGCAGTGTTCAAACTTTAATCAAGAAGTGGAAAATAAGGGGTTCTGTTGAAACCAAACCACGGTCAGGTAGACCAACTAAAATTTCAGCCACAACTGGCAGGAAAATTGTTCGGGATGCAAAGAAAAACCCACAAATAACTTCAGGACTCTCTGAATTCATTTGTTGTGGCTGTTTCAAGATGCACAATAAGGAGGCACTTAAAGAAAGATGGGCTGCATGGTCGAGTCACCAGAAGAAAGCCATTACTACGTAAATGCCACAAAGTATCCCGCTTACAATGCGCCAAACAGCAGAGACAAGCCTCAAACCTTCTGGCACAAAGTCATTTGGAGTGATGAGACCAAAATTTAGCTTTTTGGCCACAACCATAAACCCTACATTTGGAGAGGAGTGAACAAGGCCTGTGGAACACGGAGGTGGATAGCTGATGTTTTGGATATGTGTGAGCTACAAAGGCACAGGAAATTTGGTCAAAATTGATGGCAAGATGAATGCAGTATGTTATCAAAAAATACTGGAGGAACATTTACATTCATCAGCCAGGAAGCTGCGCATGGGGCGTACTTGGACATTTCAACATGACAATGATCTAAAAAACAAGGCCAAGTCAGCCTGTCATTGGCTACAGCAGAATAAAGTGAAGGTTCTGGAGTGGCCATCTCAGTCTCCTGACCTCAATATCATTCAGCCACTCTGGGGAGATCTCAAGCATGCAGTTCATTCAAGACAGCCCAAAAAATTCCAGGAACTGGAGGCTTTTTGCCAAGAGGAATAGGCAGCTTTACCATCTGAGAAGATAAAGAGCCTCATCCACAAATACCACAAAAGGCTTCAAGCCGAAGCCTCTTTTTTTTTCTCTCTTTCTCTTTCATTTTGCTCAAATCTGATTCTATCTGAGTGAGTGGTTGATTGAGGGTCGGGGGATTAAGTTACCAATTCTGGTAGACCTAAGGGATACGGGCAGTACACAGAATGGGAACGCTAAGTAAGAAATGAAATGGTAGATCTAGATAGGCAGATTATATTGGATAGGAGGAAAAAAGATATATATTTTTTTAGGATTGAAGGGGATTTCTTTATTGAATCTTATAATAATTGTTTATTTTGCGAAATTGGTTATTGATGATGTAAATTATACTCCCCTACCCATGACATTGTTATTGGACCCCCTTCCCATATGTATGATGTAAAAAAAAACTTTTCTAAGAAAATGTAATAAAAAAAAAAAAAAAGACTTCAAGCTGTCATTTATGTTAAAGGCTGCAATACATGGTATTAAGAGCGGGGCTATGTAAACTTTTGATCCGGATCACTTGGGTAGTTTCTGTTGTCATTATGATTTTAAAAAAAAGAGTAAACACCGTTGATTGATAATAAATGGCTTCAACCAAACACTTACCTTAAGTGAAAGAAATGTTTCTGTGTTCTCGTATATATATATATGTATATATATATATATATACATATATATATAAATACACACATTGTATTGAGTGTACACTATATATCCGTGCATTCGGGGGTGTATGTACGGTATATAATCTATATTTCAAAAGTGCCAGTGATAGTTTGTTTTGAAGATAAAGTTGAAGGTAAAAAAGATTTCTTCAGGGCAATCACAAAAAACTTCTTAGCTTTCTTAAATCATAAAAATGTGCCCGTGCCGTGCTGGGTGCTCGAATAAGATAAGTGGTTGTGGGTTTTTTCCCCGCTTACCAGACTCTGTGGACTCTCCTACCATACGGTAGGAGAAGTCACTTGCGCTTTAGGTCTACAATCCGACCTGTGGATGTGGTGTCGTCTGCTTCCCTTGCTTCCTTTGTCCGGACTACAGGCTACAGGCTATACCCCAGTACCATTTTTTAGAGCAGGCGGGCGGCTATCCGGCGATAATGGCCGTTATCCCAGGGAGCGGGAGGGGCCAACCCCCCCTCCCGCTATCATTCGCCACTCTTCTCCAGTGTCCTGTCCCACCGGGAGACCGTAGCTTTGATCCAATGCCATTACTGCCTGTTTAACACCATATAGTTCTATGTGCGTTACTGCCAGTTAAACGCCATTTACTTCTGGGTGCGTTACTGCCAGTTTGATGCCATATAGTTCTAAGTGAGTTACTGCCAGTTTAACACCATATAGTCCTAAGTGTGTTACTGCAAGTTTAACACCATTTATTTCTGTGTGTTACTGCCAGTTTAACGCTATAAAGTTCTAACTGCATTACTGCCAGTTTAACGCCATATAGTTTTAAGTGTGTTACTGCCAGTTTAACGCCATATAGTTCTAAGTGCGTTACTGCCACTTTAACGCCATATAGTTCTAAGTGCATTACTGCAAGTTTAATGCCATTTACTTATGTGTGTTACTGCCAGTTTAATGCCATATAGTTCTAACTGCGTTACTGCCAGTTTAACGCAATATAGTTCTAAGTGCTTTACTGCCACTTCAACACATATAGTTCTAAGTGTGTTACTGTCAGTTTAATTCCACAAAAGTTTTATTCAGACAATTTGGATACAGTACATAGCGTTTACATAGTCCAAATGAACGGAAGAACAATTAAACTCGTACAATGCATAAGAAAAGGTGAAACGTCGTCATATTAAAATGGTTACCAGAGTAGTTGGTTAACAGAATGAACAAATGAAGCAAATCCATCAGAGATGCAAGTAATGTTTTAAAGTTAGGCAAATTAATAGGGGAGAATAATTACCGGTAGTAAGACAGTTGGAAGTACATGCGAGGTTATGCAAATAGAAGGGGGAATATAAGGAAGGACTTTGTATAGGTTGTTATACATGGTACTGTGTTCCAGTTACTGTCAGTTTAACGCCATTTACTTCTGTGCGTGTTACTGCCAGTTTAACGCCATATAGTTTTGTGCATCACTATACGTTTGGCGGATTATATTGCAGTATATTACAGTGTATCCGTGGAGTGTGTCTGTATAGTGTGAGTACTCAAATTAGGTTGAATAAGTGTTTTATTTCAAGAAAAGAAAAGGCAGTGTGACAACAAAACATATATGGGTGTACCATCACCCTATGGATACAATAAATTTGAGGATGAGTAAAGAAATCACAATGCAGAAATGTGGAGTACAAAAAGGAGCAGTGCAAGTGCTCAACTTGTCATAATAACACATAACCAATCTCTATGTCGAGCTATAGTAGTGTCAGTAACTTACACAATAATGCAAGACCTCTTGTGTAACATGTTCAGTTTAAATCGAAATGACACCATTTTACTCATGACAACTCAAAACTATACACATCTATTGAGAGAGAGACAAACAAAAAGAAAAAAGAAGGGAAGCGTTTACAATAAGAGGGGAAAAAAGGTCGGGAAAACTAGCACAAATAGCGGGCGGAAGGATCTATAAGTCCCTAAAAGAGGAGAAAGAAGGAAAAAGGAGAGGTAGAGTATAGGTAGTAGCGTGTCGGGCAGTCGGGGGGGGGGGGGGGGGGG
>BLSH010324314.1:398818-419608 GCA_018402905.1 Glandirana rugosa | reverse complement strand
CCATGGCCTGGAAGAAGGCTGCAGCGGTAGCAACTTCGGGGGCATTTTGCTCCCATAGTCTGAGAGCCCATGCCTGGGGCTCACCCTGCAGAAGGGAAATGATAAATCCCACCTTCGTGCTTTCCAGGGAAAACGTGCGTTGCTGCAATCCCAGGTATAAATCGCACGCACTCCGAAAGACCCGGAACTTACGTCGATCCCCGGAGAATTTATCCGGCAGCGGGACCTTGGGTTCCGAAGGCAGGGTCACAATAGTACGGGCCGCAGAAGCACCGGTGGTCGGGGCGGCCGATAGTTCCTGTACCCGCTCTTCCAACCGGGTATATCCTTCTTGTAAATTCTTCACGGCTTGGGTAAGGCCGGCAAGATGTGCACACAAGTCATCCATGGCGGAGCGGGTTCCCTGCGCAGACTCAGTCATGGCTGATCGCTTCTGTCACGTACCTGGTTGTGGAGTCTGTCTTGTGCAGGGAACAACCGCTCTTTCGCACCCGATTCAAGGACCCCTGGTAGTGGAGACAGAGGCCCAGGAGTGCGGGATGGCACGAGGGCTGGAGGGTCACCGATGGTGTAGTGAGGCTGCAGAAGACGTGCAGGTAGAAGGATGGTCGTACAGGCTGGGTTGGCAACAGGCAGGCAGGAAGGTACAAGAGGATCAGGCAAACGGGTAGTCAGAGTCCAAGCAAGGTTCGTTAACGGGCGGGCAGCAGAGGTACAAAGGAGCAGACAATCGGATGGTCGTGGGTAGCCGGGGCCGGTGCAGGTAGCAGAACAGCAGGTCAGGACAAGCCGGGTCAACAGGAGGCAGAACAAACACAGGAACAGGTATCAGGAGCTGAGGCTTACAAGTCGGGAACACTGTAGAGCGAGCAGCACTTGCTGAGGGAGTCTCCAGGTTTAAATAGCCCCATTTGGCGCCGTTTCCGGCGCGTGCGCGCGCACAGGCGCGTGCGCGCGCACGCGGGCGCGCACAGGCGCGCGCAAAAGCGCACGGAAGCGCACGAACGCGCACAGGCGTGCGCACCACCGCGGAAACACATTTTTTAGCCAAAATGTTCCTTTCCTAACAGGAGGAGAGCTTGACCTACAGCCTGGCAACCGGGTCTGGTTGGCAACCACCAACTTAAAATTGTCCTGCCCGTCCAAGAAACTAGGGCCGAAGTACATAGGACCTCTTCTAGAAAAAAGGAAAATTAATAAAGTGGCCTATGAGCTCAACCTTCCCCCCTCACTTCGGATCCATCCTGTATTCCACGTACACCTCCTCAAACCAGTTGCTAAGGATCTGTTTGCAGGGTAGAAAACTGCCCCACCTGAACCAGTGCTGGTGGGTGGAGAGGAGGAGTTTGAGGAGGAGACCATCCTCAATTGCAGGAAAAGAGCAGGGGTCACCCAGTTCCTTGTAAAGTGGAAGGGATATGGGATTGAAGTAAATTCTTGGGAGCCAGAAAGCAACCTTCATGTTCTAGAACTTATCAGGACTTTTTGGAGAAACAATCCGGCCAAGAGAGTCCAGTTGGGCATCCGGAGGCTGCCCCTTGGGGGGGCAATGTAAGGAATCATCCCCAGGCACTGGCATGCCTATGTGCGAGCGCACGCCCATGCGCGTTTGCGTGCGCCCCTACGCGTTTACGTGCGCCTTTGCATGCTCCTAGGCGCGTGTGTGGGCGCGCATGCATCGGCAATGGTGCCAATAGTGGCCATCTAAGCGGACAGCACCAGGAAGCAAGAGCTGTCCGTTCTACAGCGTTCCTGCACCTGTGACCCCCCAGCATTTGTTCTGAGAGAGTTCCTGTGACCCCGGCTATTCTTTGGACTTTGCTGCTATCTGCCTGCCCTGACCCCGGATTGTTTATGACTACTCTTCTGCCTGCTTCCTTTGTACTTCAGCCACCTGCACATTACCGACCCAGCCTGTACCCGACTACCCGTTTGCCTGATCCCTCTGTACTTCACCGCCAGCCAGTTGCCGACACGGACCGCACCACTATCCTTCAGCCTGCACGAGCTTCGGTGGACCTATACCAGCCATCAGAGACTTTTCCAGCCCTCGTGCCCCCTTGTGCTCCTGAGCTACCTGTCTGCACTACCAGGGGTTCTCGAACCAGGGCCGCAAGAGAGGTTGCCCTGCATAAGCCAGACTCAACCACCAGGTACATGACAGTTGGTCAAGAAAGGAATGTTGGAGAAGGCGTTCGCCTCAGTGAGGCATTTCATAATTTTTTTAGTGCTCGCTGCCCAGAACAGTCAGCTGCCACATCCCATTGGCAGCATTTGCATCACATGGTGGACGATTATCTTGGGGCAAAACAGAGATGGAGAGCTTTCCAGCTGACAATCCACTGGCGTACTGGGTCCTGAGAATAGACCACTGGCCAGAACTTGCCCAGTATGCTATTGAGTTGTTGGGCTGCCCTGCATCCATTGTGCTTTTAGAACGGGCATTCAGTGCTGCAGGAGGTTTTGTGACTGATCATAGAACGTGTCTGTCCACAGACTCCGTGGACCATTTGACTTTCATAAAAATGAATCAGTCATGGATTAAAAACTATGAAGCCCCTGATGCTGATGTCACCGATTGAGTTTTTTGGGATGTGGAATCTCCGCAGGACTTCAAGGCTGGACCAGGCTGGCGCCCTCTTACCCTCCTCTCCCTCTACAGTTGTCATTAGGTTACCAGGACCTAATCTTTTTTGAAGAGCTGCCTCCATTCACCATACATCAATTTTTTTTTACCCATTCCAACACACTAGTGCCGTAGCTCCCACTCCAATTCCCTCCTTCGAGGCTGCCTAGCTTTGAGGGTGTTCAATAATTTCATCTGGAACAATGTTTTTGGTATAGGTTTAATGGACACAATTAACACCCAAAGAACATTTTTTCAGCACCTGCTTGACAGGTGCATATCATTGCAATTTTTGAGGCCTTCATCAAGAGCACCTTTATAGAGTTATGGTGGGAAGGCGCCACCGACACCCAAAGACCAATTTTTCTGCACTTGTTTGACAGGTGCATATCATTGCATTTTTTTTTACAGAAAGGGCACTTATTGCCTTCATGGAGGGCACCTCTATAGGGTTATGGTGTGAAGGCACCACCGAGACCCAAAGCCCAATTTTTACGCAGCCGTTACTTCTATCCAAACTCAAAGTGACAACAGAATTTATCAAAAAAATAAATCTCAAATCTTGTTCCCAGTGCACTACATTGTGGCCTCATCATACACACTGGCCCCCAGCTGTTGCTGAGCAAAATAAAGGCAGCTTGCAGGGAAAATGTCATTTTTTTGGCTTTATAAATTCAATTATTGCTGCAGCAGATTCTAGACATGGTACAGATCTTTACAGGTAGACTAAGGGGACCCTCCAGGCACTATATTGCAGAAAGTTAACAGTAAATTTTGTAGGCATGAAAAGGACATTCGGGTAGGTATAAAAAAGGTTTTTATTACACACATTGGATTACAAATCATGAAATTAATTGTAAGACAAGTACATACGATATATTGAAATATAGAAAAATTGGTAAAAATACATATGAGATTATAAATACTGAAATACAACAGGGCTCCAACATTTAGACTATCCAAAGCCTTCTTCAGGGAGTTGTTTCAGTTGTATAGTACATTAACTCAAATGTATGTTGAAAATAGCCGGTGCACCCAGTAGCCGTATCATTACCAGGGAAGGCTGGGGATAGTGGTAGCCACTCAAAGGACAGTTAGAGAAATTCCTCACAGCTGAGTAGATGTAATGCAGCCCAGGGTGAGATCACAACTCCCCCATATAGTGGGAGTGGAGGACTGGGAAAAACCGGGGGGGAAGGATGAATAAATCACCCCCCAACACACCACCAAAGACATTATCTGGATGTTTGGCTGTATGTATAAGTGGGGAGAAGGCCACACTGCTGAAAGAGTCTTCCAGCCTTTAAATCTGGTGGTACAGACAATCCCCCTTTATACTCCCTATCAGGACAGTATGACCCCACAGAGATGGTAAATGGGGCTATCAGAGAGCGAGCTGCGCTGTCCACTGCATGGCCACGCAGCTCGCTCTCTGATAGTCCCATTTACCCACTGGCCAGAGCAAGTTCCGGCCAGTGGTCCATCCTCAAGACCCAGTAACTCAGTGGATGCTCAGTTGGAAAGGTCTCCAAGTCTGCTCTTGCCCCTAGATATTCCTGCACCATATAATGCAGACGCTGATGATGGTTGCTTGAACCCAGCTCTGGGCGCAGGGGACTGAAAAATAGTTTAAAGGCATCGGTCAGCCGGCCACCTTCTCCACCGCTCTTCCTCTGACTGAAGGAAGCCTCAGAAACACTTTGTCCAGCAGCAGGAAAAGGTAACCTCCCAGGGTCTGGAAAGGCGTGGCACAAACTTTTTTCAAGCTATCCTGAAGATGTTTCATCCTCTGCTCCCTCTGCGAAGACAGGATTAGGTCTGCAACTTTACCCTTGTAACATGGATCAAGAAGGGTTACCACCCAGTATTGATCCCTCTCCTTGATACCACAAACCCTGGGTTTTTTTGCAGGCTTTGCAGAATCAGGGAGGCCATGCAGCGTAAGTTTGAGCACACTTGAGGGTCCTCTGGGTCACTGAGGATGACAGTGACCGGAGCTACCTCCTCCCAGCCATGTACAACCCCTTGGGTTTTTGGGGACTGAAAACTATCCCTTGAAGACTGCTGCGTGTTATCCTCTACATCCATGCTGACACAATCCTCCTCCTCCTCCTCTTCTTCTTCGTGCGTGTTTGGTGGCCCTGCAGGAATGCTATCTGCATAAAGGGGGCCTTGAGAGGAAAGGAAGTCCTCCTCTTCCTCCCTCTGTTCTGCCTCAAGTGCCCTGTCCACGATTCCACAAAGCGTGTGCTCCAGTAGGAAGACTAGAGGGACAGTGTCACTGATGCATGCATTGTAGCTGCTCACCATCCTTATGGCCTCCTCAAATGGTGACAGGACAGTGCATGCATCCTTGATCAGTAGCCACTGGCATTGTGAAAAAAACCCAAGCTCCCCTGAGCCTGTCCTGGTGCCATACTCACAGAGGTACTCATTGAATTCCCTGTGCTGTGCGTGCAGCCGCTGCAGCATTGCCAATGTTGAGTTCCACCCCAAATGAGTCGGATGGTGGGCAGGTTCAATTCCCGCTGAATGTCAGTCAGCTGAGCACTGGAATTGTATGACCAGCGGAAATGACCACAGACTTTTCTGGCCTACCTCAGAATATCTGGTAAGCCTGGGCACCTGGTCAAAAAATGCTGCACCACCAAATTCAGGACATGTGCCAAGCATGGAACATTTTTGAAGTGTCCCTGTCGGAGAGCAGAGAGAAGGTTGGTGCCATTGTCACATACAACCATTCCTGGCTAAAGCTGATGGGTTGTCAACCACCTCTGAGCCTGCCCCCGCAGAGCTGACAGACTCTCTGCCCCTGTGTGTCTCCTGTCCCCTAGGCAGACCAACTGAAGCACTGCATGGCATCCTTTAGCCTGACTGCTTGCATAGCCCCTAGAACAGCTGCGGCCAGTCAATAAGGGGTGCTTAAGTCCCTTAAGGAGGTGCCGGTATATTGACTTTTTTTTTTCTCCTGACACCAAGTAGCGAGCCTATTGGTCAGTCTAAAGCGCTGAACAGGTGCACATACATAGTCTAATTGGCTGCCCTGAGCCAGTGACTCTCTTTCATTGGATACGGTGGGCAGGGGTGGGACTGTAGCGGACGTGCTGGCTGTGTGATTACTCGCGCAGGTGCAGCACTCCGCTGGGTTTCCCACCCTGCACAGACCACGAGCAGTGTGTGTACACCTGCTGCCCCTGCTTGTCAGTGCCAGGGCCAGGGTGACTCAGCCACAGCCAGAGAGTGCCAGACGGACCACAGCAGCCAGGACAGCCTTGCAGATGTGTGTGGGGGGTACAGTACAGCGTGGGGGAGGGGTACGGGTGAGCTCAGCCATGGCCACAGGGTGTCCACCGATACCTGTGTGCTGGGCTGTAATACCTGTGTACTGGGATGTAATACCTGTGTTACTGGGCTGTAATACCTGTGTTACTGGGTTGTAATACCTGTGTACTGGGCTGTAATACCTGTGTTACTGGGCTGTAATACCTGTGTGCTGGGCTGTAATACCTGTGTTACTGGGCTGTAATACCTGTGTACTGTGCTGTAATACCTGTGTACTGGGCTGTAATACCTCTGTTATTGGGCTGCAATACCTGTGTTACTGGGCCGTAATACCTGTGTTACTGGGCTGTAATACCTGTGTGCTGGGCTGTAATACCTGTGTTACTGGGCTGTAATACCTGTGTGCTGGGCTGTAATACCTGTGTACTGGGCTGCAATACCTGTGTACTGGGCTGTAATACCTGTGTTACTGGGCTGTAATACCTGTGTGCTGGGCTGTAATACCTGTGTTACTGGGCTGTAATACCTGTGTACTGGGCTGTAATACCTGTGTTACTGGGCCCCAATACCTGTGTTACTGGGCCCTAATACCTGTGTTACTGGGCTGTAATACCTGTGTGCTGGGCTGTAATACCTATGTTACTGGCTGTAATACCTGTGTACTGGCTGTGGCTGCAATACCTATGTACTGGTTACATACTGTGTTACTGGCTGCAATATACCCCACCTGTGAGGCTGAGCTGTATACATAGGTGTGTGCAGCCTATTGCATTACAGTGTGCACCCCAAAGCTCAAACACATATGTGTGCCTGTGTGCATATGTATATATACCGATGTTGTCAGTGGACGGTGTCAGTAGGGCAGTAGATAGTGTCAGTAGGGCAGAGATTGGTGTCAGTAGGGCAATGGATGGTGTTAGTATGTTTTATTTTTATTATTTTATTTTTTTATTTTTTACAATTAGTTTTTTTTTTTACTTATACTACTTTTTAGGAGCCCCATTAGGGAGCTTTTGAGAAATATCAGGAGTCTTAACAAGGGGAATCTGCACCAGACAGGGTGATTAGGGTGTGCCCAGGCACACCTGGCACACCCTGTGCACACGCCTATGGCTGTATACTCCTGACACAATATGTGGAATACAGGGGATGGAGTGGGTGGATTCTATAAGGGGTGGGGCTTATGAGAAGTAGGAGGGGTCAGAAAGGAAGGGTGGAGCCTGGCACCCCCATCCTAAAACTTCACCAGCCGCCACTGTCCTAGAACGCTTTGCGAGCACTGCTGGTTCAGAGGACACTACTGCAGAAGAGGCCACAGAGGAAGAAGAAGAGGAGGAGGAAGCAGATGTGGCAGAAACCATGTCTTCTGGACCACGAGTCAGTGTTAATATGTACTTTGTTGCTGACCGCCCTGTCCAAGTAGGCCAAAACATTGCCTTCCACATGACAGCAGAGAGCTGGAATGGCTTTACGTGAAAAGAGATGTCTTTTCGGAACCTGCCACTGTGGTACACTGTATTCCACAAATTCATGAAAGGGGGCAGAGTCTATGAGCTGAAAAGGCAGCAGTTGGAGTGCTAGCAATTTGGCCAAGCTAGCATTTAAATGCTGAGCATGTGGTTGCTGGGGCAGTATTTTTTTTTACAGGTCAGCAACTGAGGTAGGGAAATTTGCCTGCTGACATCAACTGGTGGTGTACTGCTAGCAGATTGGCTGCAAGTACTTATGGCACCCATTGCTAGACCTTCATTCTTCTCAGTGCAGGCTTTTGAGAGGACTGGAGGTATAGTAGGGGTTGAGGTCACAGATGAGGAGCAAGGAGAAGTCCACCTTGTTTAATGATGTGGGTCTTTGAGGTGCTGCTGCAAATGGACTGCATGGCAGTTTGTCATATGTCTTGTCAAGCATGTAGATCCCAAGCAGCTGCTGTTCTGGCCACGCTTGATCCGCTTCAGACATAGATTGCAAACAGTAATGGTGCGAACTACTCCTCAAGTGTTGAAAAAAGCCCACACCATTGAAGTTTTGGAAGTTAGTGGGGAGTCAGCAGCGCCTGCACCTGTGGAGCTCTGTAGTATGATGCAATAGGGTGGCTGCCCTTAAAGTGGTTGTAAACCCTCAAGGTTTTTCATCTTAATGCATTCTATGCATTAAGGTGAAAAGCCTTATCACCTGCAGCAGCCCCCCCGCCCCCGAGCCCCCCTTTACTTACCTGAGCCCAAAATGAACCTGCAGCGGGGACGAGTCTCACAGATCACCCGAGTTGCTCCAGTCCTCATTGGCTGCATTGATAGCTGGGGAGCCATTGGCTCCCGCTGCTGTCAATCAAGTTCAGTGCTCACAAAAACAAGGTTTTCAAGACAGTATGAGCTCACCCATATATATATGGATTATTTTATCCAGCCACCCACCACAATGGGGTGTCCTCCCTATATAACCAAAAACAATAGCATATGATAAACAAAAGTTGTCTCCTCAGAGGGCTGAGAAGACCAAGCGGTATTCCAGGGAGGAAAAGGGCCGTGAAACAATGCTCATGAAAAAATATTTATTGGACTATAGGTACAAGTAGAAATTTAAATGCAGCAAAAAGGAAACAAAAATTATGTACAGTGCAATACAAGGGCTGCCGAGGGACAGCATATGTCCTCTGGGCAGACCAGGCTTGATACAATCAAACCACATACAAGGGGAACAACACATAGACAAACCACATAGAAGGGACGTCTGGACGTTGGGGATCACCTACAGCAGCTGTGTAAATGGGAACCGTGTGGTTCACAATGAACTATTGCACATATAATAATGTCGGCTGCTGTATGGTGATTAGGGTTCAAAGGGCCATGGGGATTGATAGCTGGGGAGCCATTGGCTCCCGCTGCTGTCAATCAAGTTCAGTGACCCGGGAGCCAGGTGGCGGGGCCAAGTCCCGCTGTTTGTGTGAATACACACAACAGCAGGACTCTGGAGCATGCCTGCACAGGTGACCCCAGGGAAGCGCGGTGGTAATTCAGGAAGAAGAGGAGCCCGGAGCACCGCTGAAGGACCCCTGAAGATGGGGTTAGGGGCCATTCTGTGCAAAACCGCTGCACATGTTTGTTATTTAAAAAAAAGAATCTGAGCCTTTAGTATCACTTTAAGCTGGCTCCTGGAGGACATCCTGCCTCGTTGGAGTTGTGCCTCCTCATCCTCCTCCTCACTTTCCTCCTCTCTTCTCTCAGGCACCCAAGTACAGTCAGTGTCCTCATCATCCCTTTCCTCCTCGTCACTGGAGCAAACTTGGCAGTATGCTGCAGCTGGGTAACACGACTGCTAGTTTCTTGTCCTTCTGTGGCACCCTCTCTCTCTCTAAGCTCATGTTACTCTCTTTCTCAACCTGGGTACAAACATTGGAGCCTTAAAATTGCTACGCATCCTCCATCAGCATGTAACCGACACTATGGTCGAATAATTCTGGTGACTCCTCCGTGCATGATGGTGGGGCTATGGAAAGAGTAACTGTGGACAAGGAGCGGGTGGAATAGGCCGCTTTGGCAGCTGCGTTGGAAGACAAACTAGTATGAGCCTAGGTGACAGAGGATGAGGAGGATGAGGACGGCTTAGTTGTCCACTCTACCAACTCTTTCTGCATGTTGTGGCTCAATAACATGACTAACAGCAGAAAAAAAGGACAAGCGTGACCTGCCTGCAGAGGATGCATCATGTCCGCCACCACCACTTTTGGGGGGATTTTTTTCAACAACGCACTAAACTGTATTATATACTGTACGCCGCCAAATGCACTGTATATGTAGTCTAGACTGAATGCAGCATATTTATATATATATATATACTATACTATATATATATATATATTCTTAAACTGCCCGAACTGACTTTATATACTATACACTAAATGAGCTGCATATATAGTATACACTGAATGCAGCGTATTATATATATATATATACTATATACGGTATATATATATATATATATTTGGACAAAGGACTGTTCCCAATGCCAATTCCAACATGGCCACTTCAGGCGCGTGCCTGTGCAAGTAGGCGCACGCAGATGCGCAGTGGCGCATACCAACGCACGCAGATGCGCAGTGGCACATACTGGCGCATGCAGATGCGCGATGATGCACCCGGACGCATGCAGATGACAATTAGTGGCTTCCCCCAAGCTATTTAAACTTGCTGCTGACTGGGATACATTGTTGGATTATCTCTCAGCTCTCCCATGATTCCTGTGTTCCTGTTATCCAGATTGACCGCCTGTTATCCGACCTGGCACGCCCTGACTTCTGTACCTGCTCTCCTGTTTGACCTCTGGATTGCACCACCGACTGCTCTCCTGGCTTGATCCCTCCATTGACCTGGCTTGGCTTAAGACTCTGCTCTGATCTGCTCCTGTGTGTTGACCCAGCTATTCCTAACTTGTGCATGAACTTGTCTCACAGTGTATGACCTTTGGCTTGGCTCCAGATTCTGTCTCCAGTCTAAACTCTTCACAGAGTTGCAAGTACGCCAGTTACCTGCCATCCATCTGTTCCTGTGACATTCCAGCCTCCAAGACTTCCTGCATATCCTAACTGGCCACACGTGCCTCTTTGGGCACTGCTCCCTGTCTCATCTCCTGGGAAGCACTGCAAGGGGAGCCCTCTAACATCTCGGCCTCACATCAGGTATGTGACACGGACTCTATATACTATTCACTGAATGAGCTGCATATATAGTATACACTGAATGCAGATTATTATACGCAGTATCTCACAAAAGTGAGTACACCCCTCACATTTTTGTAAATATTTTATTTTATCTTTTCATGTGACAACACTGAAGAAATGATATATTGCTACAATGTCAAGTAGTGAGTGTACAGCTTGTATAACAGTGTACATTTACTGTCCCCTCAAAATAACTCAGCACACAGCCAAATATTGTCTAAACCGTTGGCAACATAAGTGAGTACACCCCTAAGTGAAAATGTCAAAATTGGGCCCAAAGTGTCAATATTTTGTGTGGCCACCATTATTTTACAGCACTGCCTTAACCCTCTTGGGCATGGAGTTCACCAGAGCTTCACAGGTTGCCACTGAAGTCCTCTTCCACTCCTCCATGATGACATCATGGAGCTGGTGGATGTTAGAGACCTTGCGCTCCTCCACCTTCCATCAATAGGGTTCAGGTCTGGAAACTTGCTTGGCCAGTCCATCACCTTTACCCTCAGCTTCTTTAGTAAGGCAGTCGTTATCTTGGAGGAGTGTTTGGGGTCGATATCATGTTGGAATACTACTCTGCGGCCCTGTCTCAGAATGGAAGGGATCATGCTCTGTTTCAGTATGTCACAGTACATGTTGCCATTCATAGTTCCCTCAATGAACTGTATCTCCCCAGTGCCGGCAGCACTCATGCAGCCCCAAACCATGACACTCCCACCACCATGCTTGGCTGTGGGCAAGACACACTTGTCGTTGTACTCCTCACCTGGGTGTCGCCACACACGATTGACACCATCTGAACCAAATAAGTTTATCTTGGTCTCATCAGACCATAGGACATGGTTCCAGTAATCCATGTCCTAAGTTTGCTTGTCTTCAGCAAACTGTTTGCGGGCTTTCTTGTGCATCATCTTTAGAAGAGGCTTCCTTTCCGGGATGAAAGCCATGCAGACCAATTTGATGCAGTGTGCGGTGTTTCGTCTGAGCACTGACAGGTTGACCCCTCACCCCTTCAACCTCTACCGCAATGCTGGCATCACTCATACGCCTATTTCCCAAAGACAACCTCTGGATATGATGCTGAGCATGTGCACTCAACTTCTTTGATTGACCATGGCGAGGCCTGTTCTGAGTGGAACCTGTCCTGTTAAACTGCTGTATGGTATTGGCCACCACGCTGCAGCTAATTTTCAGGGTCTTGGCAATCTTCTTATAGCCTAGGCCATCTTTTTTTTTTTTAATTCTGTTTATTGATATTTTTTACAACATTAGTACAACAACAAAACCAAAACAAAGCAGGCCACGCTCTTACAATCCAGGGGCAGTGGCCAGCAGTTAAACGCTTAACACTCTAAAGAGAAGAGGGGGAGAAAAGAAAAAAGAATGAGGCAGCACAACCCAAAATACCAGGTCCATGTAGACTGTCCCGCTTACACAAAGCATTTTCAGGATTAGTATGCGGCACCCATTATGTCCATTACACTGTCATAAAACTGTCCACAGCAGCAGTTTGGGGGTTCCAGTTTTACCTATTTTATGGCGTATACTAATCCAAACCCATGTACATCGGAGACCCATCGATCTTGGTAGCCACAAGAAGTGACTAAGTTTCTAAGTATTATTCATTTTAGTCTGTCGCCATGAGGGGAGAGGCCATCCAACCACCCCAAACCCTGTCAAATTTCCGAGCTGCTCCTCTATTCAGGTAAGTGGCTTTGTAATATGGAAGGATTCTATTTACTAAGGCTTTCCACGATTCCACCGAAGGGGGGGAGGAATTCTTCCAGGTCAAGACAATACGCTTCTTGGCATGGAAGAGCAGTACAATAAGTAAAGTTCTTATCGCCGTGCTGGGGGCCAAGTCATCCACTAATCCTAATAAACAATGTTTCACTGACAGTATTAATGGGATTGATGTTATATCCTTTATACACACTATGACACCATCCCAGTATTTTACTATAGCAGGGCACTCCGAGAAGATGTGCATAAAGTCGGCTTCTTCCATCGAGCATCTCCAGCAGGGAGAGCCCCTAGAGCCAAAGATATGGGCAATCCTCACTGGTGTCAAGTAGACCCCATGCAGGAATTTATACTGTATAAGGTAGTCTCGAGTAGATACAGTCAGGTCCATAAATATTGGGATATCGACACAATTCTAATCTTTTTGACTCTATACACCACCACAATGGATTTAAAATGAAACAAACAAGATGTGCTTTAACGGTAGACTTTCAGCTTTAATTTGAGGGTATTTACATCAAAATCAGGTGAACGGTGTAGGAATTACAACAGTTTGTATATGTGCCTCACACTTTTTAAGGGACCAATTGGCTGTTCAGCTGTTCCATGGCCAGGTGTGTGTTATTCCCTCATTATCCCATTTACAAGGAGCAAATAAAAGGTCCAGAGTTCATTTCAAGTGTTCTATTAGCATTTGGAATCTGTTACTGTCAACTCTCAATATGAGATCCAAAGAGCTGTCACTATCAGTGAAGCAAGCCATCATTAGGCTGAAAAAACAAAACAAACCCATCATAGAGATAGCAAAAACATTAGGTGTGGCCAAATCAACTGTTTGAAATATCCTTAAAAAGAAAGAACGCACCGGTGAGCTCAGCGACACCAAAAGACCCGGAAGACCACGGAAAACAACTGTGGTGGATGACCGAAGAATTCTTTCCCTGGTGAAGAAAAAACCCTTCACAACAGTTGGCCAGATCAAGAACACTCTCCAGGAGGTAGGTGTATGTGTGTCAAAGTCAACAATCAAGAGAAGGCTTCACCAGAGTGAAAACAGAGGGTTCACCACAAGATGTAAACTTTTGGTGAGCCTCAAAAACAGGAAGGCCAGATTAGAGTTTGCCAAACAACATCTAAAAAAGCCTTCACAGTTCTGAAACAACATCCTATGGACAGATGAGACCAAGGTCAACTTGTACCAGAGTGATGGGAAGAGAAGAATATGGAGAAGGAAAGTAACTGCTCATGATCCAAAGCATACCATCAGTGAAGCATGGTGGTGGTAGTGTCATGGCGTGGGCATGAATGGCTGCCAATGGAACTGTATTTATTGATGATGTGACTGCTGACAAAAGCAGCAGGATGAATTCTGAAGTGTTTCAGGCAATATTATCTGCTCATATTCAGCCAAATACTTCAGAACTCATTGGACGGCGCTTCACAGTGTCGGTGGACAATGACCCGAAGCATACTGCGGAAGCAACTAAAGAGTTTTTTTAAGGGAAAGAAGTGGAATGTTATGCAATGGCCAAGTTAATCACCTGACCTGAATCCGATTGAGCATGCATTTCACTTGCTGAAGAAAAAACTGAAGGGAAAATGCCCCAAGAACAAGCAGGAACTGAAGAAAGTTGCAGTAGAGACCTGGCAGAGCATCACCAGGGATAAAACCCAGCGTCTGGTGATGTCTATGCGTTCCAGAGTTCAAGCTGTAATTGACTGCAAAGAATTTGCAACCAAGTATTAAAAAGTGAAAGTTTAATTTATGATTGTTAATCTGTCCCATTACTTTTGGTCCCTTAAAAAGTGGGAGGCACATATACAAACTGTTGTAATTCCTACACCTGATTTGGATGTAAATACCCTCAAATTAAAGCTGAAAGTCTGCAGTTAAAGCACAGCTTGTTCATTTCATTTCAAATCCATTGTGGTGGTGTATAGAGCCAATTGTGTCGATGTTCCAATATTTATGGACCTGACTGTATTAATCTAATAAAAGGTGCATCCCACATATCCTCCCAGTCCTCATTATCTAGCCCCGGGACTGCCGCTTCCAACCTAGATCTACATCTGCTCAGTAATTTGTTAGTTTCGGGAAACAAGAACCTATAAATAGTAGATAGAGGTTTAGATAGATCCTTGTCTCGCAACATGGACTCTAGGTCCGATGCAGAGAAATTTGCCCCAGTCCTTCCAAACTGCGTTTGAAAAGCATGTCTTAATTGTATATATCTGAAGAAATGGGAGTTGGACAATTTATATTGTGTCTTTAATTCTTCAAAGTGTTGCAGCTGGCCATTTCTAGTAATATCTCCCAATTTTTTTTATCCCAAACTTGGTCCACACATATGGATCTTCCATGCTATAGAAATGCAGGAGGGTAGGGTTTCTCCAAAGCGGGGCGTGGGGAGAAACCAAAAATTACCAAAAAAAGTACCACTTTCATGGGAGTCATCAACTGGTAGGGTGCCCTTGGCCCACGGTACACAAGAGAGACCAAAGCTTCATATGAGTTCACAACTGCCGCCTCCAAGGCGACCGCAGCATCATCCAAAGGCCCAGTTAAGCATCTGTTAGCCATAACTAATTGTCCTGCCAAAAAGTGTTTGTAAAAATCGGGGGCTGCCAGACCCCCTCCTTCCAAGGCTGTTGCAGTATGTTTATTTTAATCCTCTGTATCTACCCCTGCCATATAAACTCCGACATCAATCCATGCAGGGATTTGGAAAGATATTTTGGGATCCATACTGGTGAGTGTCTTAATGTATATAGTAGCAGCGGGAGCAGTTTCATTTTTATTAGATTTAGATTTTATTCGATTTATCCTCCCTATTAGGGAGAGGGGCACATTTTTCCATGCACTACGCTTGAAAGTATTGACCACTGGGGAAAGTTTCAATCTGATGACATCTGAGACAGAGGCCGATACCTAAATATTTAGCCTCAGTCACCACCTGAAGTGGAAAACTACCCAAGAGTTTCTGTCTAGACGCTTTCCCCAGGTAAAGAATCATGGATTTATTACAGTTGACTCTTAACCCAGAGGAAGTAGTGAACCTGTTAAAAATATCTAAAGCATGCTGGACTGATGTGGCAGGGTCACTCAGAAACAGGACCACATCATCAACATAAAGAGCTGTTTTTTCCACTAGGGGGCTTACCTGAATGCCCTTTACCAGCGGGGTTCTATGCAGGGCCTTGGGAACCGGCTCCATCATTAGGGCGAAAAGCCCCGGGGAGCGCGGACAGCCCTGCCTAGTTCCCCGACAGACCGAAAAGGTCCTGGACACCTCACTATTCAACTTTAGGGTGTGGGGTGGTTATAAAGGAGTTCTATCCATGCAAGAAATTTTTCACCAAAGCCCATACATTGCAGCACATTATTCATGTAACCCCAATCTACCGAGTCAAAGGCCTTCTCCAAATCTAAGAAGGCCAGCACTCGTTCCTTCAATGACTCAGGAGCCAAGGCAACATGGGTGAAAACTCTTTGCAAATTAAATTCCGTCACCTTATTGGGCATAAAACCTGTCTGGTTCGGGGAGACCAGCACGTGAAGGACTTTCGTTAATCTAATGGCAAGCATTTTGGTAAGTATTTTCAGATCAACATTTAAAAGAGCAATGGGTCAGTATGAAGCACATCTGAGAGGATCTTTCCCTGGTTTTGCAAATAACACTACATTTGCAGCATAAAAAGAGGGCGAAACAATTTTGCCTTCCAAACAAGAGCTATATAACTTTAGGAGCCTGGGAGTAAATATCCCTCCGCTCGTTTCTCCTCACAAGGATCCAATCACATAATGGATAAAAGGGAGAACCAATAGTGCAGACAGTACAACACTTCATTTATAAAAAAACATTTAAAATATGCACTCACATTTAAAAGGAATAAGTAGTGGAGCCTCACGACGCACGCCACGGGACCAGGAACACGGAGAGCGGCCGCCATCTTAGTAGCTGGACACCCCAGCTTTTGGAATTGTAAAGCGCTACTTATTCCTTTTAAACGTGAGTGCATATTTTAAACAGTTTTTATAAACAAAGAGTTGTACCGTCTGCATTTTTGGTTCTCCTTTTTATCCATTATGTGATCGGATCCTTGTGAGGAGAAACGAGCGGAGGGGTATTGGCATACTGTGGCACTGAAGGAATGCTGGTTTAGTATTGGACCTGGCTACCCGCACCTGGAGTTTGCCATCTGTGTTTATACACTCAAAAGGCGAACACTGACCCTCCGTAAAAGGGGGTCGGTGCGATCCGGTAATGGGCTGTGTGTGGCAGGCTCACTGGTGACGGGACGCACATCTAAGATTATATCCTCACCACTCTGATCACCTGCTACAAGGACTTTGCAGATTCCTTTATGCATGTGCACCTCTTTATACACCTGCTCTATATTTTCCAATTTGCAACTTATGCATTTATTTGAATCACAATATAAAAGACTGAATGGTGTGCTGCAGTAACTTTTTTATATAATTTTATATAGTTAGTCCAATCTATAATCCAATATGTATTGAGGTGTTTGCCATACACAGACAGTGAAACAGTTCCATGAACCAAAGAAGAGAAGACCATTGAGCACCATCTAGTGGTGATAAAGGGGAGGCGTGCTGCTTGAGGGAAAGAATACCAAAAAAAAACAAAAAAAACCTTTGTGGGAAAAAAAAGAAGAAAACATAGAAAAAGAAAAAAAGGGAAAACCGATAAACAACCCTGCTTATTTACCAACCCCAAAACCAAAATTGGTTGGTCAAGCTTACTCCCCAAACAGAGAACACAGGTGGGTAAGGGAGCTGTGTTCAAGTTCTAAGAAACAGCAGGCTCCTCCAGCTTCCACATAATGTACCATAGTAGGATTATCAGTTACCCAAGCAAAGGGAGTTGTCAACATACTGTAACAGTAAACTGTCATACCAAAACAAACGGAGGAATGAGTATTCAAAGTAGTAAAGACAATACATGCTGCATGGTGTTTTCAACCAAGTGAGTCGAGCCAGTCTGAAACATCAGCAGGATCCATGAAAAACTGCACTGTACCTTGGTGTGCCACGCACAGTTTACTAGGATACAGCATACTGTATATGCAGCCCTTTTCTCTGATCCTCTTCTTCACAACAGTGAAAGAGCACCTACGCCTCTGAATTTCAGGCGAAAAGTCAGCAAAAAAATGAACACTGGCATTAACATGTTTGAGGTCAGGAATTTTCCTGGCAGTAGCTAAGATGGGATCTCTGTCACGATAATTTAACAACCTCACCAGGAATGGGCGCGGTGGGGCTCCAGCCCACTTAGGCCCAGTTGGGACGCGGTGCGCCCTTTCCACAATATAGCCCTGAGAGGCCTGATCCAGATTCAGGATCTTCTTGAAGAAATCTTCCGCAAAAGTGGCAGGGTGGTCTCAGGGCTAGTGCAAGGATTTTTGACACCCTAGGCGAAACCTCATTTTGCCGCCCCCTTTTGCTCCGCTCCTGACTCCACCCCCTTCACCCTGTCCATGTATACAATGGAGGTGGAGATTTTTTAGCGCCTCTCTACCTATTTCTTTAGCTGTGGTCCACAGACCCGCACCTGTGCCTCTGGACCCCGCCTAAAGACAAATAATGGTGGCACCGGCTCGCTTCCCCCTGCCAGCAGGCAGGCTGGGGTAGTATATGGACGGCTGGGGTAGTATATGGAGAGGCTAGGGTAGTATATGGACAGGTTGGGGTAGTATATGGACAGGCTGGGGTAGTATATAGACAGGCTGGGGTAATATATGGACAGGGGCTGGGTGCCCTGCGCAGCAGAGCGCACTAGGCGGCCGCCTACTCTGCCTAGAGCCGGTCCTGGGTGGTCTCCCTCAGTTCCCTCCAGGAGGCTGACCACCCTAACATTATTTCTGCAAAGCCAATTTTTGGCGTCTTCTGCCAGCATTTTAGCCAGGCGTTGCAGGTCTGCTATAGCGTGGGCCGAAGCTGCTGTGTCATCCTCCATGGATGCTATTCTAGACTCAGCTTCCGAGATGCGACCTCTAAATTTGTCCATGTCCGCCAGTATCAAACTGCACTCCACAGCTATATACGGTGTATATATATATTCTTACACTGTCTGAACGGACTCTATATACTATACACTGAATGAGCTGTGTATATAGTATACACTGAATGCAATGTATTATATATATATATATACTATATACGGTATATATATTTACACTGCCTGACTCTGTATACTATACACTGAATGAGCGGTATATAGTCTACACAAAATGCAGCGTAATATATATATATATATATATATATATATACAGTATCTCACAAAAGTGAGTATACTCCTCAATAATAACAAACAAATATTTTATTCTATCTTTTCATGTGACAACACTGAAGAAATGACACTTTGCTACAATGTAAAGTAGTGAGTGTACAACTTGTATAACAGTGTAAATTTGCTGTCCCCTCAAAATAACTCAACGCACAGCCATTAATGTCTAAACCATTGGCAATAAAAGTGAGTACACCCCTATGTGAAAAAGGCCAAATTGGGCCCAAAGTGTCAATATTTTGTGTGGCCACCATTATTTTCTAGCACTGCCTTAGCCCTCTTGGGCATGGAGTTCACCAGAGCTTCATAGGTTGCCACTGGAGTCCTCTTATACTCCTCAATGATGACATCACGGAGCTGGTGGATGTTAGAGACTTTGCGCTCCTTCACCGTTTGAGGATGCTCTATAGGGTTTAGGCCTGGGGACATGCTTGGCCAGTCCATCACCTTTACCCTCTGCTTCTTTAGCAAGGCAGTGATCATCTTGGAGTTGTGTTTGGCATTGTTATCATGTTGGAATACTGTCCTGCGGCCCAGTCTCCAAAGGGAGGGGATCATGCTCTGTTTCAATATGTCACAGTACATGTTGGCATTCATGGTTCCCTCAATGAACTGTAGCTCCCCAGTGCTGGCAGCACTCATGCAGCCCCAGACCATGACACTCCCACCACCTTGCTTGACTGTAGGCAAGACACACTTGTCTTTGTCCTCCTCACCTGGTTGCCGCCACACACACGTGACACCATCTGAACCAAATAAATTTATCTTGGTCTCATCAGACCACAGGACATGGTTCCAGTAATCCATGTCCTTAGTCTGCTTGTCTTCTGCAAATTGTTTGCAGGCTTTTTTGTGCACCATCTTTAGAAGAGGCTTCCTTCTGGGATGACATCCATACAGACCAATTTGATGCAGCCTGCGGCGTATGGTCTGAGCACTGACAGGCTGACCCCCCACCCCTTCAACCTCTGCAGCAATGCTGGCAGCACTCATACGTCTATTTCCCAAAGACAACCTCTGGATATGATGCTGAGCACGTGCACTCAACTTCTTTGGTCCACCATGGCGAGGCCTGTTTTGAGTGGAACCTGTCCTGTTAAACCACTGTATGGTCTTGGCCACCATGCTGCAGCTCGGTTTCAGGGTCTTAGCAATCTTCCTATAGCCTAGGCCATCTTTATATAGAGCAATAATTCTTTTTTTTAGATCTTCAGAGGGTTCTTTGCCATGAGGTGCCATGTTGAGCTTCCAGTGACCAGTATGAAAGAGTGAGAGCGATATCACCAACTTTAACACACCTGCTCCCCATTTACACCTGAAACCTTGTAACACTAACGAGTCACATGACCCCAGGGAGGGAAAATGGCTAATTGGGCCCAATTTGGACATATTCACTTAGTGCCCGTTCACATAGGGGCGACTTGCTATCCGACTTGAGTTGCCTCAAGTCGCCCCAAGTCGCTTGACATTTGAAATCCCATTTGAAATGAATGGGAGCCGTCTTAATATACACGACTGAAGTCGCTCCGACTTCAAGGCGACTTCTGAAAAGGTTCCTGTATTACTTCTAGGCGACTTCTATCCGACTTGTGCCCATAGGATTCAATAGAAGTTGCCTCCAAGTCGGATCCCCATCTACATGGAAGCGACTTTACAGTTAAAAGAATAGGTTTTATTTTTAGGCAGCCCCCTCCCTCCCTTCTCTGATTGGTCAAGGCAAAGTCGCCTGGCAAAAGTCGTGTTGTAAAGTCGCCTGAGGTCCTTGAAGTTGCGCTGGTAGTCGGTCTGGAAGTCGCGCTGAAGTAGCCTAGCAAAATCGCGCCAAAGTCGGGTTACCCCTATGTGAATGCAGGCTTAGGGGTGTACTCACTTTTGTTGCCAGCGGTTTAGACATTAATGGCTGTGTGTTGAGTTATTTTGAGGGGACAGCAAATTCACACTGTTATACAAGCTGTACACTCACTACTTTACATTGTAGCAAAGTGTCATTTCTTCAGTGTTGCCACATGAAAAGATAGAATAAAATATTTACAAAAATTTGAGGGGTGTACTCAATTTTGTGAGATACTGTATGTATATATATATATATATATATATATATATATATATATATATATATAACT